>CATIWF010026166.1:0-23863 GCA_949630135.1 Balakata baccata
AAATAAATGACTACCGATGCAAAAGAGCAGAATGAACTGTGACCACAAAGCTTTGCTGTCATTGACGTTTAATAGTGTGAAACCTTCAAGCTCAAGTAGAATATCGATTTTACCTCACAAGTTCAAATAATTATTTAAATGACATAACTTCAGAAGTAGAACGGACTCGTATCTTCAGGATGTCTTGGCTTTGGGTCGTGATGGAAGTAACTGTGTAACAGAATGCATAAAAATCCATTAGTAAACAAATTATACCCATCCAATGCTAGAAATTTTCTGAAACCTCAATCAGACAAAGCAAGAAATGAACCTACAGATCTACTACAGAATATGCACCTGATAGCAAGAGATTAATGAGGTAACAAATCCAAAGGCTCCTGTCACACGAGGAGTAACTTTCTTGGGAGCCAGTTGAAGCAGACCAACTGCAACTACTACATCCATGGCAGATTTAACAAGGACTAATGACCTATCATTTGACTTCTGAAGTTTAGCACGGTATTGCTCATTCTGCATTAACAAACAACAACAAAAAAGAAATAAGATCGAAATGCTACGTAAGAGCTACTGTAACGATCAGCAACACTGAAATCACATGATATATGTACTTGATATTTATCACTGTTCTTAAGCTCCTTCTCTAGCTTCTTCATTGACACAGAAAGTCTTCCGAGCTCTCCAATCTGATTAAGAAGGATGGAACACCACATAAAAACCATAGAGATAGCCAAAAACTCTTTTTTCTCACCATGTGCTATCTTTCTATTCCTCTTTCTGTTTCAATTTTTATTATTTGAGAAGGCTTGGAATGAGGGAATGTTAACTACTTTTTAAGTCTATTGTGCAGGGAAGCCAAATCGGAAATTACAAACCTCAACCAATGTGCTACAGACTGAGGATCCCATCCAACAGTAAAGAGATATCCTGCCAATTAACTCGGTACGTTCTTTGTTCTACCAAAAAAACAAAAATTTCCACGTTAAATAACCCAACAAATTCAATACAAAACCTACAGATGATGAAATGCATACCTTGTAGATTCCAGATCTACCAAGCCAAACGATTTGATCAAGAAATAAGAAAGTTGACAGTAGTGCATTTTTGGACTGAACTAAGCAGCAAACTAATAATGTCAATGAAATAAACAAGAAGAAGAAAATTTATAAAAAAAGAGAGAGAAAAAAAAAAAAAAAAAAACCAGCATTGCATCCATACCTTTCCCAACAAAATGAGAGGAAGGGGAGTTCCTTGAGGGACTGGACTAATAAGAGCATGCAGATCATTGACAAACTGCAATTCAACAAGGTTAAGCAGCATAATCGTCCTAGAAAGCAACACAGTAAAGCAACCAAAAAAAGAAAAAAAAAATTCAGATTCCACTGGTACAGGAGTCTGATAATTTATCTCACAATTTTAGGGCAAGAAAGTGCTCCTTTCAGTATTTCAATCGTTCTACTCAATTTTCCCATTAAACACAGTCAATAAAAAGAAATTTAAGGCCTGAACCAGGAGTCATCAGGCACCCAGTGGAACAACAATGGCAGATGAAATGCAAAATTAACTACAATTAATATCATAAAATATTGAAAATCCAGACGTGCAATGAGAACTAACCTTAAGAAGACGGAAAACCTTTCGGGCCAAAGTGGTATTTTTGTCAACAGTCTGGGCCGTTCCAGACTGTCCATTACTTAAAAATTTAGAACCATATTGAATTGCTCTGCATATCTTGTCTCTAGCTTCTGCCTTGTTCAGGTACAGAACTAGCAGAGCAAGTTCTGCTCTTGTTGCATCCAGTGTACTCATATTTTATCCTTGAGACAACAAAAAAGTCAGCATAATGTTCATAGAAAGGATTCCAGAAGTCACACTGAATTGCAATAGAAAATGCAAAATGCATATTCTAACATCAAAAGTTCAAGAATAATAAAATTACTCCCAAAAAATAATTATAAAATTAACATGAATAATGTACAAGTTTGTCCCCCTTCAGTCATAATTCTTGACCTCAAGAATTGATTCAAATTACCAATTGTCGTCAATCAACTAAAAAGAATCAACAGAGATATGAAAAGAGTTAAGTACCCAGTGACTACAATCAGAACTCAAAACTTTTGTGAAATTAAAGATCGAGAATTGGGCTGCTAAAGAGGAACGAAAGACAAACTCAATGGAGATTCAATATCATACATCCCCTTTCCAGTTGAAAAGTATCACAAGTTTACTGGATGTCAATACCTCACCTAAGTTCATCTGAAATTTGCCTAAAGAGAACAGTGAATAACACCATCAACAAAATAAAGAATTATAACAAAGCAAAATTCATATCCACAATCCAGCGCCACTATATGCAAAACGCAGAAGATCAAAAGATAACAATTTTACAACAAAAATCAGAACTTGGAGAGAACCAGATTAACAGAGAGTAATCACGGATTAAAATTGAGAATTGAAAAGACAGAATTACACAACTGATACAAACGCCAACTTATAAACCTCGAAAAGCACTACCAAGTACCAACAGATCAGCAATCAAAAGGTTAGAGTTCGCAAATTGAAGAAGACGAACAGACGGGGAGAGAGAGAGTGAAAAAAATACCGAATAGAGTGCCGATAGATTTGGCCTCGGAAACCACAAATTTTCTTCGCTTTCTCTAAAAATAAAGATAGAGAGAAAAGGCCAGCGTCAGCAATCTGTGTCTGTTTTTGCTTATCTGTGTAAAACTAATGATAAACCTGTGATAAGGGCTTGTTTGGCTCCCTTTTTTCCGCAACAAGAAAACAAAAAAGTTCACTTCTTTATCGAATAAACACTCTTCAGTTTCGTCTAGCACTGAATCTTTGACCGTTGGTTATATCCTTACATGCATCACGATGACACCTTGGTTTACTTTTTGATCAGATCGGATAGTTCATATATCAACGTAGATACTCAGGTTTTCGATTTATAAATAAAAATATAATGGTTGTGATAAAATTATTGACCGGAAGACACTGACAGAACACATCATTTCAGACATTTGCCAGAGGGAGAATTCTAACATTGAATGCAGGAAAGAATAAATTAAGATGGGTTTGGACTGTGGAACACACTACACATACCATATTGTTGGTATGGAGCTTAATTCGTTTGATGGCCATCTTAGTGCTGTCACCAACAATATCTTCCATGATGTCATGTTCCTCCAGCCTCTTGGCTCTTCTGCTCTTATTTTAATTTCTAGGATTAAAATAAGTGCTGTAACCAACAATATTTTCTATGATGTCATGTTCCTCCAGCCTCTCTTGGCTCTTCTGCTCTTATTTTAATTTCTAGGATTAGGTCGTGATTCTTTTCTTTTCTTTTCTAAAAAGATAAATCAAAGCTAAAGCAGAGGGCATTCATTGCAAAATTCAAAATCTGCTATAAACGGGTCATGTTAATCAAATCTAGAATCAAAATCAAGTATAAAATATCAAGTGATCAGAAGTTTGATCACAGAAAGGTTCTGCAGAAAAGATGGATCATGGGAGGATTACGAGGAAAGAAGATGCACAGGGTATAACTTTTTGAAAATATAACATTTGATCAGCATAAATTAGCACATCTTTTAGTGCTCAATTTCGTCATTGACTGAACACAGATTGCATTAGGGGAAAATGAACAATCTTTCTATCATACACAACTAGACTTGCAATTTTTTATCTATTTTCTACTGAACAAACTTCTTAATTTCCCTCTTTCCAATCGCTCGAGCAGCTTTTTAGCACCTGGGATGTCCATCTCTGTAAGCTTCTTCAGGTATCCGATTGCTCCATAGGAAATCATCAGCTTTTTACATTTCTTACTTGGAGAAAGAGATGCTAGACACGACACAGCATACTTCTTTGCTGTGTTTTGTGGACTTGGGTCAAGCAATTGGACCAGATTTGGCACACTTTTATCGTTCTTTTTTGCTTCTCTGCAATTCTGTGAAAGGGTTACTAAACTCGAAATTGCTTGAGCCGAGACCTCTCTAACACTGTTTGATTTTGCCTCCAGCAATTTGATAAGCAGAGGAATGCATCCAGCTCCACCTACCAATTTTTTCATCTCGGTTGTGCTGCAAATGCGGCAAATTGCAGATGCAGCAGCTTGTTGTGCACCCAGTGATCCAGATTTAAGAACATGAACTAAGCGTGGGAGGAAACCGAAAGATACCAACATTTCCATAGAGACTGAGCTAACCAAATTCCTTAATGCCCCAACTGCAGATTCTTGGGGCAATGGACCATCAAGATATGCTAACAGGCTTTGGATTCCACCTTCTGAAATCACAACTCTCCTTAGATTGTCATTGCTGGCAGTGAGATTCTGCAAGCATTCTGCTGCATATTCTTTAGATCCCAGTAGGATTCCACAATCAAGAAGATTAATCATAACCTTAACAATCCCTTCTTCAGCCAGATTTTGTCTAACCTCAGGGACAGCGGATATATTTTTCAGAGTACAAGCAGCTGCAGCCTGTGACACCGAATCGCCAATTTGACAGATTTCTATCAGCGGTCTAACTCCGCCATGTCCAACAATTGCCCTAGTTGTCTCTGCCGACATTGACAATCTCTGAAACGAGATAGTAGCCTTTTCTTTACCAACAGTGCTACCCGACTCGACAAGCCTAATGAGTGGAGGCAAAACACCTTCAGAAACAAGCCAATTCTCACAACTCCCAGATTCTGCAAGCGAGCAGATAACAGTAACAGCCTTCTCCCGAATACGAGGGGATGTTGCTGTTAACAACTGGACTAAAGCAGCAATATTGCTTCGCCCCAAAACAGCCAAAACAGTCTTCTCATCTTCTTTCATTACCTCAACAAGGCTGTCAAGAGCTCTGTGCTTTGCCTCCAAGTGCCCAATCTGAAGCCGAGCAAGCAATTCTCTTAAATTGCTATGAATTGCAGCCTCGGTTTCTGTTGATGAACCAGGATTAGATAAAGGCAAAGTAACTTCACCGAGCACCCCAGTCTTGATCAAAAGTTCACAGTCTCGCAAATTCAAATCCAATTTCCCAGCTGAAGCATCAAGATCGCTCTGCATCCTTAGTTTCCCTTCATACTTCTCACTCAAACATAAATCTGCCAATTCAATTGCTTCATTAAGTGTCCTTGAAACAGCCTGCAATTGCTCCTTGCAGAGTGCGTTCTTGGAGAAGCAGGGGTGGCTAGATAAATCTGATATATGTGCCGGAATCTTCTCCAACTTAGAAATGATCATTTTCCATCTACCAGGAAATCCTTTAACCTCTCTGGCCTTATCAAGTGCCAAGGGGACAAGCTCTTGCGCATGTGTTAACCAGTCTTCCACTGATTGAATATCTTCTTCTATAACTTGTTTGGTTCTGTCTTCCACCATGATTGATTAATATGCTATGGATCAGATTGGTAACCAGAGCTGCACCGACTGAATTACAGGGGAAAAAAGAGAAAAACAAACTCTCAAATCGATGACCCAGATAAGAAGAAACGAGGAAGGGACGATATTTGCATAGAAAATTCAAAAGGCAGGGAACCAGTTGCAATCATCAAACATAAACTATAAACAAAACAAAAATTAAAAACAAATAGGCCAACATCAAGTGTCTTTCATGATCACACAAAACTTGTTTCACTGAAAGCAAGAACAGACCAACAAAATCAAAGGCCCACACGAGTTAAACTTAAATCCACAGCTTTTTCAAGTGATCATTAATGCTAACCAAAATTAAATTTTATAATAATGATAACACCGTAAAACATTGTAGATCGAATCACGAAAGCGACAAGGCTCAAACCAGCCGTCCATTTTTGGGTCAAGTGCAAATACCAAAAATACCCTTTTGACATTTACCTGCATTAGTGCATTGTACTAGTACTTCAAAAAGTAAAAAGGGTATAGTAGGAAGTGAAGAAATTAAAGATCAAGACTGCAACTTCACTTTTCAACCGTGAAGAAGGTGGAACATGGTGTGAGATTTATCTTTGTGGGCACCGGTAAGATGATCCGGAGCTATAAATCTATTAGTCAAGAATTTTTGGAGAGAGAAGCTGGGTACTTAGCTGTGTTGCCATTTTTATCCTAATATATAGAGGTATCTGGTGGAGTGACTGAGAAATAGAGACTTCACTTTGAAGAGACGACACAAGTCTCCATCAGCAGTTGTATACATATCGAGTGTACAAAAATCCATCAAATATGGAATCGAAATCGATAGACTAACCTCACTCAATATCATGAGACAATCATCTGCACTAAATGCTAAAAGAAAAAAACCTCAAATTGCTTTCACTTCCCTCAACGTTTAAAGCCCATTACTACCAAATAAAAGCTTGAATTTATATCTCTGTTTCTTGCAGTATCTTCTGTTTCTACAAGTGAAATATAAAGTGGAAAGAAATGAAAACCCCTGAAACACGAATCAATCACTATAAACTTTATAAGAATTGAACATATAAAGCTCAAGCACAAAAGCAAGAGCAAACGAGAACCAAAAAAATTAAATAAAGCTTCCTTTTTAAGAGTAAATAGCATAAAAAGCAAGCTAAATCCACGTCAAGAACCAACCTTTAAGCCTCAGGAACTAGAATTTGTCCTTTTCTCCAGAAAGCAACCCACACATAGCTTGGTCTTCGAAACTATGAAACCTCCTCTTTCTCTTTCAGTTGTAACCAGAAGATGCTTCTAAGAATGAGCAACCCATTAAAGCTTTGCCTTCAATCTCTTCAAGCTGGAATGCGGTACTACCTCCAAAATCTGCGATCAGCTCAAGTTTTGAACTTCAGAACTAAACGTCCTAGCGAGACTGTTCAAAAATCCCTTTTAAAATGCCCAGAAGGCCATTTTTGTTTCCTTGTAGAGAAGCAGACACCAAACGGTCGAAATCCCTTTTAAAAATAAAATAGAAGGATATGACCATTTTGAAAATCTCACTAAAAAATTCGAGATTTAACACACTATCAGACCCAGGGCATAATGTAGTGAAGGACAACCACAATCACATTCAAAAATCAAACCTTTCTTACTCTATCTCTATCTCTATCTCTGTCTCCTCTACTCACTTAGAAGGAAATGTGTCAGAAGCTGGATCCCTCATCCCTGTCTGCTTCGATTCTGTAAATTGTGGAAGAAAAATGCATTATTTTATTATTATTATTTTTTGGGGTAAAGATGCATTATTTTACTTTAACACTGCTGCTGTGATCTGAGAGAGAGGCACATGTTTTCACAGATGCTAAAATATCGAACGTTATGGATGATCTTACGGCTACAATCGTGGGTAGCACAGAAGATTCAACCGTTGTGATTGGGTGAAATTTGAATGTGCTTTTCGAACTACGTTACCGAGGAGCTGAGGTGGCTAAATTGATCCACGTGTGACGCGGAGACGGGTTATAGTGCATGCATGTTCACCGTCTGAAGTTGTGGACGTCTATGGTACTGGGCTGTTACAGACGCATGCTGTGGTTCGTTAATTGTTATAGTTTGGAGTTTGCACATTCCATTCACATGCGTTGCTTATTGAAAAATTAAAATTTTACAAATTCCATAAAAAAATTCAATTTATGTAATTATGACCAATTAAAACTATCTAATAGTATAAAATTATTATCTTTCAAGCTGAATATTCTTCTTTCGATTGTCTTTTTACCAGATTGTTGCAAATTACAGTAATACTCTATAATCAATTTTGATGGTATTCAATTCGAATAAGAGATCGTGGATATGCACTTCATCTATCAGGAGTGATAAATTCTCTGTTAGCTACTTAATTACTTTCGAATACATCAAATTGTACCCAATTATCACCTTATGAGCGACATCTGTGAGACAATAAAAAATGAAGTCAAAATACAGAATCAGCATCCAAAATATCCTTGAGTACCTCAAGTCTAAAAATACTTGCATCATTGCTATGATGAGACTATCATTAACATTTGAATAGATGATTCATATGATAGTCTCATTCATCCAATGTACTTGACTACACTAGCAAACATCTATATGTTAACTCTAGACAACTCATGTCTACAAATTATAAGATCCACTGCTTGATCCAATCAAAGAATATAACAAACGCTAGTTTATCCAAATTAACAATGTCCAGTTTTTTTAATCATATGACTAGAGACAATTTAGATATAACCATAATTACACATAAAAGGAATCCTAATATCACGATCTCATTATGATTTTCTTCATGTTATGTTTATATCACGGACTTCATTAATTAATTTAATATCCAATCAATTCATAGTATAAATGAACGTTAATAAATAAAAATGTCTTTATTCATGTCAAATAAATTTGTACAATAAGTGCTAAAGGTAATCCTTTAGAGTACTTATCTAACAATTTTTCACTTGCACTAAAACCAAAAATCTTTATATCTAATATCATAGGCGAGTACATGAGAATTGTATTTCTTTTGCGGAAGTGGCTTAGTCAATGGATCCATAATGTTCTGATCAGTGGACACTCTTTCTATCTTTACATCATTTCTACCAATGATCTCTCTAATCAAATGGTATCTCCTTAGCACATATTTGGACTTATGATGAGACTGTGGCTCATTTGTTTGCACAATGGCTCCATTGTTGTCACAGTACAATTGTACCGAATCAACAATGTTCTTTATATCATTTCTACCAATGATCTCTCTAATCAAATGGTATCTCCTGAGCACATGTTTGGACTTATGATGAGACCGTGGCTCATTTATTTGCACAATGACTCCATTATTGTCACAGTATAGTTGTACTGAATCAACAATGCAAGAAACCACTCTTAATTTTGTAATGAATTTATTTATCCAAATCTTTAGTTGCTTCAGAAGGTGCAATGTACTTTGCTTCAGTTGTGGAATCAGTATTCGCCTCGTACATATCACAACATACATGATTGATTCGATAACTGATGCATATGGGATCAAACTCATGCGAGTCCTTCCATCTTGTGTCTTTGGACACATAGATTTTGAAAGAGTAATCCCATTAGTCATGAGAATGAATCCTTTCTTGGATTGTTGCATGCTAAACCTTTTTAGCATATTGTCTATATATGTAGACTGTGAAAGACCAAGTAACCTTTTAGATCTAACTTTATAAATTCTTATCCCCAAAGTATAGGTTGCCGCTCCAATGTCTTTCATGAAAAAATTCTTGGAGAACCAAATTTTGACAGATTATTAGACTGAGACGTCGTTTCCTACAAGTAGTATGTCATCTACATACAACACTAAGAATACGACTGCACTCCCACTAATATTTTTGTATCCACAAGATTCATTTGGATTTTGTGAGAAGCCAAACTCTTTGATTGTCTCATCAAATCGGATATTCCAACTCCTATATGTTTGCTTTAATCCATAAATGGATTTTTGAAACTTGCATACTTTTTTGTCATCTTTATATATGAATCCATCTGGTTGTGTCATGTACACATTCTCAGTGAGATTTCCATTAGAAAAAGTCATCTTCACATCCATTTGCCAAATTTCATAGTCATAATGAGTGGTAATGGCTATGAGTATCCTCATGGATTTGAGTATAGTTACTGGACTGAAAGTTTTATTATCTTTGACAATAACCCTTAGCTACTAGTCTAGCTTTATGGGTAACCACATTACCCTCCATATCGATCTTCTTCTTGAAGACTCATTTGCACTTTATGGGTTTTATCCCTTCAAGTGGATCAACTAAGGTCCATACTTGGTTTTCATACATGAAATCTATTTCTAATTGTATGACCTTTAGCCATTTATCAGATTCTAAATTATTAAGAACTTCTTCATAGCTAGTGGGCTCATCATCCTCAATGAGCAAGATATCGTACTAATTACTTGTGAGAAATCCATATCTCTTAGGAGCAGAACGTATCCTACTAGATCTATAAAGATCTTGTGTATCAGTAGGTGTAGCTATTATTTCATCTCTATGAACAACAAGCTCAAGTTCAGGCAGTTGATCTGCGTCTGTGAGAGCTTCTTGAGCTTCTTCAAGTTCAATCTTACTCTCACTATCTTTTTTAAGAAGAAGTTATTTCTTTAATAAGGTAGCATGCTTTAAAACAAATACATTTTGTTCCAAATGTTAGTAGAATTGATATCCAATTGTTTCTTTGGAATATTCTACAAATAGACATATGTCAGACTTAGCTTATAGCTTATCCAACATTATCCATTTCACATAAACTGGACAACCCCACACTTTCATATGAGAAAGTATAGGCTTTTTACATTTCCATATATCATATGGAGTAGTATCAATTGTCTTGGAAGGGACTCCATTTAATATATGAATGACAGTCATTAGTACATAACCCCAAAAGGACTTAAGGGAGTTCTGTTAATCTCATCATTGACCTTACCATATCTAACAGGGTTCGGTTTCTCCTTTCAGCCACACCATTAGGTTGTGGTGTAAAGGGTGGAGACCATTGGGATAAAATCGCACTATCTCTAAGATAAACCTGAAACTCTTGGCCTAAGTATTGACCACCTCAATTAGATCTAAGTATTTTAATACTTTTGTCAAGTTATTTCTCTACTTCATGTCTAAATTCTTTGAACTTTTCAAATGCATCTGACTTGTATCTCATAAAATACACATACCAAAATCGTGAATAATCATTAATAAAGGTAATGAAGTAAGGATAACCACCTCTGGAGTGTAAAGACACCGGTTCACATACATCTTAATGTATTAGGTCAATAGCCTAGTAGCACGTTTGCTCTTTCCACTAAAAGGTGATTTTGTCATATTGCCTAATAAACAAGATTAGCAAATGTCATATGATTCATATACAAATGACCCCAAACTACCATCATTATGCAGTTTTGTTATACGCCTCTCATTTATATGGCTAAGGCGACAATGCCATAAGTATGATGATTTAGGTTTATCCATTTTTATTCTTTTATTATTGTCATCAATATTGTAAATAAAACTAGACATGTCAAGAATATAAATTTCATTGCACAAAGTACTAGTACTATAAGGAATATTATTTAACAGTATTGAGCAACTATTGCTATTAATTGTTAAATCAAATCCACTTATATTCAAACAAGAAATATAAATTATATTTTTAGTCAATGCAAAACCATAAAAGTAATTATCTAATTCTATTACAAGCCCACTTAGAAAGGCCAAAATATACTTTCCTACAGCTAAGGTAGTAACTCTTGCTCCATTACCAACATGTACATCTGACCCTTCCTTCTTGAGTTGTCTACTGTTTCTTAGGTCTTGCATATCAGTGCATATGTATGAGCTAAAACCGGTATCCAATATCCAAATGTTATTATTAGAACCAGTGTGAATATTAATGACAAAAATACCTGAAGTAAATAGGGCATGAGATGCCTTCTTCTTTAAGGACTCCAAATAAGCTTTGCAGTTCCTCTTCTAATGGTCATCTTTGCCATAATAGAAGTAAATCTCTTTTAGGGCAGTCTCTTTGGCCTTCTTCTTGGCCATACCTCCCTTAGCCTTTATTGACTTCTTCTTTTCACTGTTCTTTTTCTTCGAACTAGAAGATTTCATCAGCATCACAGTCTTACCTTCCTTTTTAATAGAAGGTTCAGCTGTCTTGAGCATATTGATAAGCTCAAGTATAGTAGATATAATCTTATTCATCCTATAGTTAAGCACAAAATATGCATAACTATCAGATAACCTGGTAAGAATTAAGTTTATTCTTAAATCATGATCCATAATAAACCCTAACTGCCCCAGCCTCTCAATATACTCATGTCTCCTCAACTATCTTAGAACGAAAGAGCTGCTTAGAGATTTCGAACCTTTCAGATTTAGCTTACTTATCAAAGAGCTCTCTAAGATGATAGACTATGGTATTGGCATCCATAGCCTTGTGCTGTTTTTAAAGCTCTAATGACATAGAGGTAAGCATAACACAGCCTGCCAACTCACTATCATCTAGATGCTTCTTGTATGCCTTATGAACCTCTTCATAAGCATCAGTAGTAGGGGGGGTCGGAAAATGGCTCATCAAGGATAAAGCCTATCTTTTCAGTCTTGACAACTATTCTCAAGTTTCTAAGCCAGTCCAAGAAATTTGACCCTGTCAATTTGTTTTCATCCAAGATTGATTGCAAATTCATATTTGATGATATGGTGTAATGATTTTATCAGCCTATATGTAAAAGAGAGCATTTAGATATGTTCATAGAATGCATGATTATTAGGTCTTTAATAATATGTGTTATAACTCCCACTATTTTATTGCGAATTCATAGCCCTCACTATGAACTCGACAGGACCCGTTGGAAGTTATCCTAGTGGGTTAGTATCCAATTTCAACTTAAGAAAAACCTTGAGTTAGCTTAACAAGCCTTTCTTAGGTCAAATTGGTAGATATCTGATCAATACCAATTGCATTTTATATGCAACTACCAAATTGTGCTATCAACTAATTGATATGTACACAAACCATAGAGCTATCAACTCTTAATATGTGTATATCTCATATATACTTACCCAACATTGCCTCCGATTTATATTGACTTTGAGTCAGCTCAACAAATCAATGAAATTAGTTAAGACCAATCCATTAATCATGAAATCATATTTCAATAGTTCAAATATATTCTTATAAAGCAGGCTTGAGTCAGCTTAACAACTTAACATCTAGAAGAACTCTAGTCCTCCCCATGTTAATGGAAGACGTTAGTCTTAATTATTATTTATTGAGGGATTTTATTAATTAAGTCTCATCGCGTTATAGCATGCATAACATATATTCATTCATCATATAAATATATATTTGATAGTTACTTTAACTATATGAAATGATTATGGACAATCTAACATTAATCCCTCAAGCTATGGAAGGATTGACTAGGTCTAATCTAGGTAGATATATGAATTACAATCCAAAACAAAAATCAAATTTTATTTCTAAGTCTTCTTATTTTATGATATCATCTCTTTGCTTCCTGCTCCTTTTGCATATCTATTTTATCCTTATCCTATATAATCTAATTACATAATTCAAAATAGAATACATCAATTTACATTTGAGGAGAGTGAGATGAGAAGAAAAATATATGAGAAAGAAAAGAGAAACAGGGACACGTATACCCTATTTACCATAAAATAAAATAATTATGCATGCTAAATCATATTGGCCAAGTCCATAATCAACCTCATGCATTGTCATTCACCCTTAACATGCATTTTCTAATGCATAAAATAAAAATAATAAGAAAAAGACATATTTGGATTTTCGGTTTTATATACAAATTTGCTTTTTATGTTACTTTCTAAAAAGTAAGTGATTTCCAAATTAAATTAAATTTCTTAATCACATTTAGAAATTAAATCTTAATTATTCAGAAATTAATTCACAATTAATTCCATATTTCATGATGCTGAAATAATAAAACAATTTAATTATTAATTATATGTCATTAATTAGTCATACTAAAATTAAATTAGTTCATTCCACTTAATTCAAAATTAATTCTCAAAATTTCAAAAATAATAATCATCTATCCGGACATTTATAGATCAGTTCAAGTCAATCCAAAGTACAATATCGGACTAGCGAGCCAACCACAAAATATCTAAACCGAATCATATCTATATGTAGAATTAGATGAGACCATAATTGAATCAAAATAATTTTAGGCATATAATCAATATTTATAAATATCAAAAATATCATATATTCACCCAAAGAAATCACCGGAAACAAAATAAAACAAAATTAATAATTGTTTCCAAAAGTGAGTCTTGGTCAGAAATTTCATATATGCAGAGATTAAAACAATTTTAATCTTGCGTTTGTTTTTGTCAAATACCCAAAACACATTCTCAATAAGTTTTTACATATATCAATTATCTCATAATTGATTTTAAGTTACCAGAAGCGTGGAATAAACAAATCAAATATTAAAATTTATTCAAGAACCCTAATATTGGAAAACAATCATAAAAAGAAAATTAACTATACAAACTCTTTTGTATCTAATCCAATCCATTTAACATATTCTCTAATCTCATTAGAACATAATATGTATAAATAGAAAGATTAAAACCGAAATTCTCTTAATGAAAATCATATTTTAACTAAAAGGAGTCCAAAATGCCATTTTCAATTAATCATATTAATTATTCAATCAAAATTGTTCATGACAATCATAGAGAGACTCTGATACCACTGTTAGAGTTTGCACATGCATCTCATTGACGTTATACAGTAGAAAATTAAAATTTTACAAATTCTAAGAAGAAGATTAACCTATGTAATCATAAACAATTAAAACTATCTAATAGTAGACAATTATTACCTTTCAAGCCAAGTATTCTTCTTTCGATTCTCTTCTTACCAGATTAGCAAGCCACAGTAATCCTCTAGGATCACCTCTGATAGTATCCACGCGAAGGGAGAAAACCTTTTAAGGGAATGATTTGCATTAATCTAATGTGCTAACAATAGAATTAATCATTGGGAGAAGAAAAAAATTAACCTTTTAATTTTTATGAGTTGTAGCTATAGAAATAGTCTGAAAGATGACTATTTATAGTCCACATGAGATTAGGGTTTGTAACTCTTAATTATAAAATCACAATCAGATTAAAATTCCTAATTTGTCTCATGTCCCAATAGGAAAACTTATTTTCCGCTTGAAAAACTGTTTATGTTGAGCGAGTCCTGGTTGGAAAACTACTTTTCCAATCGGAACTTTTTGCTATTTCAATCCAATAGCTTTTTCCACGCGAGAGACTTCATTTTCCAATCGATACCTTTATCCCGCCTGAGAAAGTTGTTGTTTTGGATATGATCCAAAAGTCCATTTTACTTCTCCTTTACACCTTTAGTGTGTGTGACCTATTAGGTTTCCAGTTATGTTGGCCACTCAGATTAACACTTAATCTCAAATAGATCATGAGCGGTATTTAGCAACATATCATGATCCTTAATTAGCCGAAAAGTAGTAGTTTAACTATGAACCTTTCTATAGACAATTATCTGTGCAATTCATCCTTTCACCATTCTATACCCCACTCAATTCAGAATATGGACTATTTGTCAGCTCCCATTAAACTGATTACGTGTCATTGAAGACCGTCTTCATGGCATTTTTATACCTAGTCCAAGTGATGTTAGACCTATCACTGGAACTCATTGCTCAAATAAACATGTCATTGAAGACTATCTTCATAACATTTTCACTTCGGCTAAAGATTTCGAGTAGTGATCCCAACAAGAGGTCGTGGGTATATACTCCCTCTATTATGAGTGGTGAATCCTCTATTGGCTATCCAATACCTCAAGCTATACGTAATCACCACTCTATGAGCGATCTCTATGAGGCAACAATAAATGGAGTCAAAGCACATAATCAATATCTAATATATCCTTGAGTACCTCAAGTCTAAGGATACTTGTACCGTTACTATGATGAAACTATCATTGATATTTGAATAAACGATTCATATGATGGTCTCATTCATTCAATGTACTTGACTACACTAACAAGCATCCACATGTTAACTCTAGATAACACATGTTTACATATTATGAGATCCACTGTTTGATCCAATCAAATAGTATAATATGTGTTAATCTATCCGGATTAACAATGTTCAATCTTATTAATCATATGGCTAGGGACAATTTAGATATAATCATCATTACACATGATTAGAATCTCAATATCATGATCCTATCGTGATTTTCTTCATACTATATTTATATCATGGACTTAATTAATTTAAGATCTAATTAATTCATAGTATAAATAAATATTAATAAATGAAAATATTTTTATTAATGTGAAATGAATTTTTATAATAAATGTTAAAAGTAATTGTCTTTAGAGTACTTTTCTAATATTTGTTCGTTAATCCTTTGAGCATGGTAATTGCTTTGGAGTCTAATTAATATTTTAATATATCATATTTATTTTTTATGATAAAAAATAATAAAAGTGAAATCTATTTAAATTTTTTATTCAAATGAAATTCTATCTCTTCTTTTTCATTTGTTGCAAGCTTATAAAATATTTCTCTTTAATGTAAGTGTCATATCACCCTTTGCAATTGGCCACCTAGCTCATTGCAAATGAGAATGAAGATGCTCTTACTATAATTATTAGTAATTTCAATTTTTTTTATTAATTCTATGTAATTAAAAAAAAGTGAGTATGGTAAGTTATTATTCTAACAAAAAAAAAAAGAAGTGAATATGATAAGTTCCGATTATTTCAAAATCTAATAAGTTAAATTTCCAAAGTCAAAGAAATATACAAATTATTCACTAAATATATATGAAGATAATGCTCAAATACAATTGATACATAACTCAAATGGTAAAAACGTTTACTTTTAGAAGGATAAGGCTTGAGTTCAAGTTCTCTTTTTCATATTAAGAATAATTTCGACTTTATAACAAATAAAATGAGATGATAATATTTTGTTGTGTAGTCTACGGTTCGCTAAGCTATTTAAATATATTTATAAATGTTCCCTCTCTCTTAAAAAAAAATTAATGCTCAAATTTCGAATAATTAGAATTTTCAAAATAATAATAACAATAATCATCATCTAGAGCTTGCATGCATCTGAATGTGAAAATAGTATGTTTCACAAATATTACGATAATAATTAGATTTAAAATTTGATTTCTTATTTGGTGGAATATTACGGAACAATAATTAAATCCAAGGACTGTAATGATTTCGTTTTGTATAGTAATTATTTATTTATTTATGTTGGTAGGTACTAAGTACAAATATAGATGAAATTGATTTAACAAAATGAAATATGTAATTATTTTTTTATGGTAGCGCTATGACTTCATTCTTCTTTTAAAAAAAATGAATTAATATATCCCACTTTCTATTTAGCATTTGTAATATTATTTTTAATATTGGTTTAGCCATTTTATTATGATTCATTTCTTAAACCAGTTAATGTCTCATGCAATTCTATTCAATATTAAGTTCAAAAAAGTGATTAAAAATAGAACTTCAAGATCATATTGAAATAATAATTAAAACATTTAAATAAAATATAAGCGCAAAATTCAAAGAATTTAAAAATACATAAATAGTGAAATATGAAAAAGAAAAGAGAATTCAAAATGATCCGCAATTATTTTAATGTTTAAAAAGCTGACATAATCCTAATTTTAAATTTATAAGACATAAATAATTTTTTTAAAAAAAAAGAAGGAATGCGATGTGAAGTTGGACGCCACTAACATCAATTTAGATTTTTTTTATATATTAAAAAAAGGGAAAAGTAAAAAAAAAATTGTGTATTTTATGATTTTGGCTTTGTGATAATTTTAGTGATTTAATTGATGAAAAATTAAGTAATATAATTGTCAATTTTTACTTTTATAGCACTTGAAGAACCTTCTACTAATGAGATAATTCTTAGAACTTAGATTTTATTCTTAATGACGATGACATGATGTATATTATTAAAAAATTTATGTTTAAGTGTAAAAAAATATTATTATATAATTGTTTCATTTAAAGAAGTAGTTATAACTCCATAACAAGAAATTAAGAAATCAATAACTTATAATAAAAAGTTAATTAAATATTTATATTAATGTAATTATACTAAAGATAATGTTTTACATGATAGTGCTAAACTTATCGAGAAAAATGTATTATTAAAAAATAAAGTTAGTAGTATTAAAAATTTCATTTTTGGATTCAATAAAGGAAAAGAAAATCATTGATAAGATAATTGCTATTAATTTTAATTATTTTCAATATAAAAATATAAAATTGATAATTTTATCACTTAAATCGCTAGAATTATCCTAAATTGCTTTGATGGTTTTCATCTTCTCCTTCTCTGTCATTTTGAATATTAGAAGAATAAACTTTAAAATTACTTACGACACAAATTATAGTACCTATTTTGCACACAAAAAAATAATTTATACTTACAATTACAAAAGTCAAAAACTATATACATATTTTTTGAATTTTTCTTTAAATTTTTTAACGTTATTAACTGTATTTATTTAAAATTACTACAGCACAAACTATAAAAATCTGCTTTAAAAAAAATAAAATATTACGTATTTAAAATTAAAAAAATTAGAATCCATATCGTTTTTTGAACTTTCCTTAAAAAACAAAAAAAAAAAAAAAAAGGAAGTAACGCAGTCAACGAATGCAAGACAGTAAAAAGGTAGAGTTAATATGAAAGGAATGGCAGTAAAAAATCAAAAGAGCAGCCAGCAGGGGATAAGTCATTATTGCTGAGGAAGAAAGAGAAAAGTTAAAAAAGGTTGAAAATGACTTGAGCTAAAAAGGAGGAGAAGCTGCCTTTAGTCCCAGGTGGAGTGGAGGTGGAGAGTAGCGAGACAACCAATACGCGTGGCGCTGTCCTTTTGCCGTTTCTTAACCGAAACGCCACGCTGTCCTCTTTAACAACTTTTCCACTTCTATACTGCTCATTTTGGACTAATCTGTTACAATAACAGTTGATTTTTATTTTCTTAATAATTATAACAAGTTGTCAATTTTTGCAATTCATAACCTGTAAAATTAAATTTTAATTTTATAAAAAATATAATATTTACTTCATTTAAAAATTTATATATATATATAATGAAATAAGTTTGTTAAAAAATTACAAGCCATATATATTATAAAGAAAATGTTAAGATCAATATAAAATATTATAGTACTTTTTATAATCAATAAAGTTAAAATTATAATTATAATTATCAAAAAAAGAAGAATTCTTTCTTTTTTCTTTTTGGTCTCAATAAACTTTTTTATACAGTAAAATTTGACTCAATAACCTTATAGAAAATCCTAATAAGCGTAGGTGTGAAAAAAAAAAAAAAAAGAAGAAAACCATTCTCAATTTTATGTGAAAAAGGAGAAGACCGTCACTCTCTTATAGTGTTTGAAACCCAATAAAATTTGGAAATTTTTTCATAAATACTAAAAAAAAAGAGAAATAATTACAGCGTTACATTTTATCAATATTTTTTTAATTTTATCAAAAAATACTTTATACAATTGCACCAACACTTGTATATTTTGGATATATATCGGGTATATCTTTGGCCTAAAGTATTTAGCAGAATATAAGATAATATTTGGTATATCTTAGAGATATCTTAGACCTAAAATACTTATGTGAATAAAGGTTATAAAGTCCAATATATTTTAAACATACTTTAAGTATATATATTAGGGATATATTGGACATAAAAATAATTGTAAACAAATACTAAATACTATAAACTCTGGTATATATTGGGCATACCTTGATATATCTTGGGTATACATTGGGCCTAAAACAATTATGAACAAAGACTATAAAGTTTGGTATACATTGGACATACATTGGCCTAAAACAGTTGTAAGCAAAAGTTATAAAGTATAATATACTTTGAGTATATCTTGAGGATACCTTGGTAATACTTCGGTATACCTCTGGGAATTTCATGGGTACCTTGGGTATACCTTAGTAATATTTTAGATATACTTTAGGGATATCTTACTAATTTTTACAAAAAAAATAAAGAACAAAAAAGAAATCAACAACAATACAAATAAAAACTAAAAAAAAAAAACTCAATCTCAAAGCTTTCTCTTAGAGCAACTTAACGAACTTATTGAACTTAGAGTGAAAGCCAAATCCTAAAAATAATTGAAACGTCATCATGAATCTAAGTAGTGATTTTTCTCTTATTCGAAGAAGTAGAAAAGATGGAAGGGAGAAGAGCAACGAGATTAGAGAAGACTAGATCGGAAACAAGAGAAAATTTGAGATGGTGGATCTCCAAGAACACAAAGAAAATAAAAAGACTGAGATGATCAAATCGGTATACCTTGGACGAAAGTGATGTAAAAATTGCTAGTGTATAGAGCTGCAATAAAGAAGAAAAAAAAAGAGAAAAAAAAATTTAAAAAGTGAGTACATATAAATATATAAATATAAAAAACAGGTGGGTGAAGATAAAAATAAAACTGTCGGTAATATTGAAAATAACAATTAAAAAATGGAGGTTGAAAATTCCTCGAAATTTTGTTGGGTGCTTGCTTGGGCTCTTTTGGAATACCGAGTTCAATCCTTAAGCTGGTGTAATGGGCTTTAATTCTCTCAACAAACTAATTTATTTCTAAAATTATATATATATATATATAATTAAATTAATTTATAAATAACATAATAAATCAGTGTATCTAATTTTTTTTTAAAACTAATTAAATTATTTCATAAATAATATTGCTTGTGATTGGAGGTTTCCCTTTCCGCCTCATGGAAGACTTCAGATAAAATTAATATCCACCGGATAATAATAATAAAAAATGCACGTACATTCAAAATTTACTCAATTATTGATACATTTAATAATATTTGAGCTTGATGAAGCACCCAACTTGGATTTATTACCATAAACTAACCATGATTTGAGACTGATATGGACTGATTTTACATCAACCGCTGGAAAATATCCATCAATCATGCGGAAAACAAGTGTAACAGGATAATTTTCCAATACTAATGGCAATGGGTAAACTATCCGCCAAATATACTACACTTGAATTCAAATTCATTTATATATATATATATATATTTGTATTTATTTCAAATTAGATTATTATTATCTAATTAATATCCCAATACATTTATTATTAAAAAATTTAAAATAAAATAAAAATTCAATATTGTCAAATTGTATAAAAATAATATTAAAATAATAAAATTTAAATATGTTACATTATAATAAAAGAATTATATTTCAAATTTTCAGTTTCCATTACATTTTTAATTCAAGAATATACAAAAAATAATTAATTATATTATTATATTCAATAAATAATCAATATATATATATATATATTCGGATTTATTGGAATAGCGAATATTCGATGACTTCTATCCATAGCCGTCGTAAAATCCTAACAGTATTATCCATTAAAATTTAAACAGATTCGGATAGATGTGATAGCCGCAAAACCTAAAACCTATGCCCACGGTCATTCCTTGTCTTCCAAGCCATATTCATAACAGCTGCCTGCGGATGGAGAAAAATAACATGGGCAACGGTTTGTGCTGCCATGTAAAAACAGGCCAATAATGGCTTTAATAATTAATTATCATCATCATCATCTTATTATATTCCAAAGTTCTAAATTTCTTGTAATATATATTTGCTTTAATTGTACATGATGATGCTTAAAAACTAGAACAACTTCATCATCTTATGAGCTGAGATTTATTATTCTTTTGCTTCAATTCTCACCATGAAATGGAGATCCACAGAAATTTGATGGAGACCCGCTAAAAGTAGGAGGAACCATCACAGAAGAGGAAACCTTGAACCTCTTGGTCCTCGAGCCTAATTCACTGCTACAGCCACTCACCTCCGGGCTATCAATCCAACCCATCATTTGATCATTGATACTAACTTCTCCGATATCGGATCCATCCGAGTCGAACCCATGTTGCCTAAACCCGACCCATTCATTGCTACAATCCGAAACACTGGAAGTTTCCCAAGAAGAATTAGGTTCGTGGTCAGCCACATGAGGTGGCACAATGATGCTGGGTTGCACCACTTTCTCAATGTTCTTGATATCCATTGGCTTTAGGTAGTGTTGGCCTCTAAAATGGAATATACTAGCAAAAGTGAAGTGATCACTCACCCTATTCTTTGAGGACTTACTCTCTGTTGTTCTAGCCATGATACTCTGTAGATTTTTGCTCAATTTAGCCTTTAAAGAAGAGAAGCTAAGACTGTGCCGGCCATCAGATTCCGGCAAGAACCCCCCATTACAAGGAGATGAACCGGATGGATCATGATGATGGGTAGATGAGTTTATTGGGTTAACAGAAGCAAAGTTGGTGCGAGCATTCTCGCCACGTAGGGCACGAGCAGCTTCATCGTAGGCACGAGCTGCTGCTTCAGGGGTATCATATGTGCCAAGCCATAGTCTTACACATTGTGATGAGTCTTTTATCTCTGCGACCCATCTTCCTGATGGCCTTTGCCTCACTCCAACAAATCTGCGGGCTGAACATTTGGAATTTGGTTGCGCCATGTTGTTGATTGTTTTACTTTTAGCCGTTGTTGTGGCATCTGCAGAGTTCTTGAGCATTTCGGGTCCTCCTGACATTCTTAGATCAACCTAGCAAAGGTTTTATTAATACTATTGCTTTAATTGATTTGAAGGAAGTGAGTTATGTTTGCATGTGGAAACCACAAGGAGCTTGTGGCTTGCTAGGTTCTAGGGTTAGCATTATATATAAGCTGTCGCTCCAACAAGCGGATGAGTGAGTGTTACCACATACCTATCTCAATTATTTTCTTTGTTTTTTAGTTCATTATTGCTTAATTAATTAACTTAATCAGTTACACCTTGGCTTATATACTCAATTCATTCGGCTAATTAATGAAACTCAATAAATTCATATCAAACTATATGAAAGAAATTAACTCAATTTTTATCTAATTTCGGTCTTTAATTATGATTGAATTAATACATAATATACTTTATATATGAAATAATAACTTTTTCAATCTAAAAAGAAACGGGCAAATGCCCATTTTAGGGTGTCTAAAAAAATGACTATCAATTTAGGGTGAAAGTTCTTAAAATTCTAAATTTATGGTGTTTTTAATTCTATTTTACAATTTAAGATAGTTTTGGCTTACATATCCGCTGAATTAAAGATCATATTCTTATTGTCCATCAACTGAATATGCGAACATAAATGAATGGAATTTTATCGAACACCATAAAAACATACCACACAAACAAAAATCAAAGAAACCCAAATTATGCAAAATCCACTCAAATTCAACATCTGAAAAGAAATCCAATAACGAACATTATAAAATCAAAATCAAGAGCCTTAAAATTAATTATATCAAGAGAAACAAGAATCATAAGTGATGGAAAAAAAAAGAGAGGGAAATCAAAAGCAAGGTGGAAGAGAAGAAACGTAAATGAGAAGAGGATAGAGGACAGCAAATGACGCTTCAAAAAGTATCAATCCGCTATTTCTAAAAGCGGACAGAACTGCCTAGCGGAAACCGACAATTTCTTTTTTGAACAAGCATACTGCTATTCATCGCTGACTATCCTAAAACAAGAATTTTTTCAAAAATTACCCTTAAACAGTAATTATTTTCATTAGCACCCTAAAAAGGGAATTTGCCCAAAAGAAAGCCGCTACTAAACTAAACGGCTCGAGGGTGGAACGGAACGGAGAGAAGAGGACAGACAAAAAGGCGGACAAGTTTGTCGGCTTATAAGTGAAGAACGGTTTTGGAACGTTTGATTGGATCCTTAATTAAAATATAGTTTGATAATTGTGACGTGGAACTCAATCTTGTACTTTACCCATTGAATGATTTATGGGCTCCACATCCTCCTATATAACGTGTCTTTTCTTCTGTTTCTATTTTCCTTCCACCTTCAGCCAAATTCCAACTTTCTACCTATTAAAAATGAATATATATATATATATATATAAATCAAGAGAACATGGAGGAGTTAGTAGGAATTTAAATTATAGTTATTTATCTATTTTAAAATTTTTAATGAGGGATTTTATTGTGATTCAGAATTCTATTTGACATGCTTTAAATATTAAATTAAAAGTAAAAAAAAAAAAGAAAAATTATAATTCACCAACAAGGGAAAAAAAAAGAGAGAATTTGTACACTCAATCCATCAAATTTAGTATCTGCACATACCTTTGAATTATTGTATACATTTAGTATAATGCATCTATAAATTAAAATTAATTATAATTTATAGTTAGTAGGATGAGATCCGTGGAAATTTGAATTATTGTATTGACATCAGAAGGGTTGGCCCTTGGATTAGGACTATAGTCATAT
>CATIWF010026172.1:0-24484 GCA_949630135.1 Balakata baccata
CAACTATTCAAGTGTGTCCAATGATTTCTATCAGCTATATATTCGATCTATGCCTACTACTTTCAATCAACTGATCATATTAAGTTTCTTCGTCATTTTCATTTTCATCCTCATCATAATAGTTTTCTT
The DNA here is from genome assembly GCA_949630135.1 of Balakata baccata. Lineage (NCBI taxonomy): Eukaryota > Viridiplantae > Streptophyta > Magnoliopsida > Malpighiales > Euphorbiaceae > Balakata > Balakata baccata. The sequence goes on from CATIWF010026172.1 coordinate 130, forward strand.
CATCATCTTCATCAATATTATTGTTGTCCTCCTCATTTTCATTGTCACCGATATCATGGTCCTCCTCTTCATCATCATAATCCACTGAGTCATTCATATTCATATCATCTTCCTGTTGACTTGACCCACCCATCTCAAAAAATATTGGTTTTGAAGATTCATATCCTCCAACATTATGTTATTTAATAGACTTATCACATGAGTAATCAACAAAAAATTCAATAAATTGCAAGCCAGGAAATTGGCTAATAATTTGATGTATCAATGCAACTTCATTTTCACCCCATATTTGTATAAGTGAAAAAAATATATTTCCACCTTGTTACATATAGGAGCTCTATACAAAATTTTGTTAATAACTGCATTACTATCAATTTCTAAAATTGTTTTGATCTTATATAACAAAACTTCTATGCATAATTCTTCATCCAGAAAAACAGTTTTTGTATATCCATTCACAAAAGTAGCGCCAACTTGAGTCTCAATTATCTCACCACTCAAATAAATAGTCATAAACGGTATTGAAGGCATTGCACTATTTTTCATAATTCAAATAGTTGATTTAATATAATGTGCATTATTATTATTATTAAACTTTTTAATGATTTCTATTTTTATTACTATTAATAAAATTTTACACACAAAAATTTTACAACATTATCTACTAATAAATTAAATATATTACATTAAATTAAATATTTAATCATCACAGCAATATATTATTTTATAAAGTTATTATACAACAAAAAATAATAAACTAATATCACTTTAAAATATGCAATTAATATTACTAACCTTTAATGTTAAAATCTTTTTATATCTCAAACACTTTTCCACCAATTACTTAAACAATTCTCCAACAATCATGAAAAAACCTACAAATATTAATATGGCATAAGATAAAAATAATTATTTTTTATAATTTATAATAAATTTGTATTATAAATATCATCATCATTATTATTACATAGCTAATATTACTCGAAATTTTAATAATATTTTCACTAAATAAGTTTATCAACCTATTAAAATTTATCTAATACTACTTCACTTTTATTCACAATTTTACAATATTATTATACACATTAATTAAATAATTACCACAACTATTTATACATGACATATTATTATTATTATTATTATTAAATTTATTTTATTCAAACTAAATAAAATAACTTAAATATATTACAATAAATTAAATATTTAATCATCACAGTTATATATTACTTTATAAAGTTATTATATAACAAAAAATAATAAACTCATATCACTTTAAAATATGCAATTAATATTACTAACCTTTAATGTTAAGACAAAAAATAAAAAACTCATGTCACTTTAAAATATACAATTAATATGACATAAGACAAAAATAATTATTTTTTATAATTTATAATAAATTTATATTATAAATATCATCATCATTATTATCACATAACTATTATTACTCTAAGTTTTAATAATATTTTCACTAAATAAGTTTATCAACCTATTAAAATTTATCTACTAGCACTACATCACTTTTATTCATAATTTTACAATATTATTTATGCACATTAATTAAATAATTACCATAACTATTTATACATGACATATTATTATTATTAAATTTATTTTATTCAAACTAAATACAATAACTTAAATATATTACAATAAATTAAATATTTAATCATCACAGCAATATATTACTTTATAAAGTTATTATATAACAAAAAATAATAAACTCATGTCACTTTAAAATATGCAATTAATATTACTAACCTTTAATGCTAAAATCTATTTATATCTCAAACACTTTTCAACCAATTACTTAAATAATTCTCCAACAGTCATCGAAAAATATACAAATATTAATATGGCATAAGACAAAAATAATTATTTTTTATAATATATAATAAATTTTTATTTAAATATTATCATTATCATTATTATTATATAGTTATTATTACTCTAAGTTTTCATAATATTTTCACTGAATAAGTTTATCAACCTATTAAAATTTAACTACTAATACTACATCACTTTTATTCATAATTTTATCATATTATTATGCACATTAATTAAATAATTGCCACAACTATTTATACATGACATATTATTATTAAATTTATTTTATTCAAACTAAATAAAATAACTTAAATATATTACAATAAATTAAATATTTAATCATCACAATAATATATTATTTTATAAAGTTGTTATATAATAAAAAATAATAAATTTATATCACTTTAAAATATGCAATTAATATTACTAACTTTTAACGTTAAAATCATTTTATATCTCAAATATTTTTCCAGCAATTACTTAAACAATTCTCCAACAGTCATCGAAAAGTATACAAATATTAATATTGCATAAGACAAAAATAAGTATTTTTTTATAATTTATAATAAATTTGTATTATAAATATCATCATCATTATTATTACATAGCTATTATTATTCTAAGTTTTAATAATATTTTCACTGAATAAGTTTATCAACCTATTAAAATTTATCTACTAATACTACGATGCTTTTATTCATAATTTTACAATATTATTTATGCACATAAATTACTTAAAATATTATATATATTTTTTCAACATTTATCTACATAAAATTTTTATCTACATCTTTTTTTCAAAATTTATTTTTTCCAAAATTATAATTTACATAAATTTATCTATATATTACTTGTGATATATAAAATTTCTTTTATACGATATTCATCTGCCCAATCCACAATACCAAATTTTTTACCATGCATGCAAAAGACAAAAATTAAATATATCATTAAAAGTAGAAGAATACATTTAACCAAAAATATAGTACTAATTATTTTTTTTTTCAAAAGTTTCTTAATATTTTTTAAAATTTTTACGTTCTACAGAAAATTAATTACCTACCTATTTTTTCATATTTTAGCTTCACTATTACTGCCTCATTTTAAAAATAAATAATAAAAAAATACCTTAATCTAAATTCATGAACGAAATAAAAAAAATAACAAACCTTATAAGAGTTTTGCAGTGTGCCTTAGTATAAGAAACAATGAAAACTTGAAATAGCAATGGAGGGAAGAAGGAAAGAAAGAAGAAGCAATGGAGGAAAGAAAGAATGAAGCAGAAATAGAAAACAAAGAAGCAAATTTTGTGACAGAAAGAGTTGAAGATGCATTATTTATTTTGCATAATCACGGGTCTGGAAAAAAAAAGGCGTACAGAAAAAAGGCTAGGATTCCTGAAGATGGTGATGTACCAGTCCAACTGGTGCACCACCTGGTGCACACAATGGCGTACCATTGCCACGTGGCGCGCGGTGACATTGTGCTCCGCCATATGGCCGGTGCGCCATTCCAAATGGCGCACCGCCAGTGTGCTCGCCATTTGGGGGCGCCATTTGAATTGGTGCACGCTACCACAAACTTGTAAATATTTTTAATTTTACCATAAATCTGTAAATAAAATTTTTAACTACCTCAGTTTAAGAAATATCCCCTCACTTTGCTTGCTCACTCTAAAGTCCCTTTAAAATTTTGGTCATTTGCTTTTCATTATGCAGTCTCTCTTATTAATTGCATGCCTAGTCCCATTTTAAAAAATGTCTATCCATTTGAAAATGTTTTTGGAACCCCACCGAACTAGGCCAATTTTAAAATATTTGGGTGTTGTGTTTACCCCTTGCTTTGACCCTATAACAAATACAAATTTAATTTTCGCTCAAAACCATGCGTTAATTTAGGAATGGAAAACAATCATTAAAGTTGTAATTGTCCTGATTTGGAAACTGATTGAATTTATATCTCACGTTTTGTGCATTTTAGTGAAAAAATATTTCCATTTCCACCCTTTGTCTTTATCTATATGTTCAAAGCAAGAAGATTTTTCAAGTCCATAGTTATCAATTGTGACTTAGAGTCCACCTCACTTGGGACACATACTAGGTATGTGGCTAATTCTACTCCACCACTATATTCTTTATCTCTATCTCATTTACATAACCTAATTTTATCTCCGAATCAAGGTCAATTCTTATCTTCCTCTGATCCATCGACTAACTTAACAACCTCTACCTTATCAACGCACCAAATCCTACCTTATCAGCTTCCTTCCATAAATTTAATTGTTGACTATAACAAATACCCCAATCAAAATCCAATCAATCCAAATCCAATACAAGCACCAGACCAAACACATCCCATGCAGTTTTTTCCATCAACCTTACTCAAAAGACAAGCCAACTTCACTACTAAATATCCTCTACCTGTAGACCCACAAAACTAACTTCAAACATAACCAATAACATATATTCGAGCTAACAAATTTCCAGAATGGAGACATGCTATATAGTAAGAAATCAATGTTTTGGTCAAAAATCAAACATGGACTCTGGTTCCTCACCCTAAGGAAAAGAATGTTGAGGCACACTTAGTTGCAAAAGGCTATAACCAAAGAGCTGGCCTTGATTATTTTGAAACTTACAGCCCAATAGTTCGAGCTACAACAATTTAGATTGTTTGAGATACAAAAATTTGGACTATCTTAAGTATTACAGTACAAAATAGTTGGTCTCTTCACCAAATTGATATGTCTAATGCTTTCCTTCACGGGACATTTGAGGAAGAAGTACATATGCCCCTGCCACCTGGATTTATTAATAAAGAAAAGCCAGGTTATGTTTGCCGCTTGCATCGATACCTTTAAGGCTTAAAATAGGCTCCTAGGCCGTAGTTAATCGGCTCGCTTAATTCTTATGGAAGCATGGTTTTCTTTCATCAAAGGTAGACAACTCACTTTTCATTTGATATCATGGAGGTAACCGCCTTCACATTTTAGTTTACGTGGATGACATAGTAATTACCGAGTCTAATTCCAATGAAGTCAATATGATAATTTCCATCTTACATACATAATTTCCCATAAAAGATCTCGGGCCTCTTAGCTACTTTCTTAGGATAGAAGTTCTTCATCACTCTAATGGCATTTTGTTATCTCAACAAAAATACATACTTGAATTGTTGGAGAGAACTAAAGTGAGTGGAGCAATGCCCACTAATACACCTATGGCAGTATCAGCTACACTATCAAAAACGACAGGCTAACTATTGCAAAATGGTGAGTTGTACAGACAAACCGTAGGTGCACTATAATATGTCACCTTGACTACACTTGATATCTCTTTCACAGTCAACAAGTTGTGCCAATATATGCATTATCCCACATATTCCCATTAGCAAGCAGTCAATGGGTCTTACGATATTTGAAGCAAACAATTGGATTATCACTCTCTTTTATGTCGTCATCCTCTATACAACTTGTTTTACTAATAGTGACTGGATGTCGTGACAATCACCACTCCACTAGTAGGTTTGCCATTTATATAGGCAGCAATTTGATCTCATGGATGTCAAAAAAGCAACCTACCATTGCAAGGTCATCAACGGAGAGTGAATACAAAGAGACATCTAATGCTACTATTGAACTAATTTGGATCCGATCTTTACTCAAAGAACATGGCATTGTTCTTCCTCAACCACCTAACCTTTGGTACGATAATGTGGGGGTCATCTATTGAACATAAACAGGTTGCCTCAAAACAATTAAATGTTCAATTTCTTACAACAGCATATCAAGTAATTGATATAATAAAAAGGCACTACATTCCTCCTTCATCAAGCATAGGGACAAGCTATAATTTCTTCTTCAAAAAACATCAACTTGCGAAGGAGTATTAGAGGATAATGATAAACAATAGTTGGTATGTTAAGATTTGTTGTTAGCTGTGTATATCACAATCTTGTGCATCACTTGTATATATATATACCTATTGTTTATACAATACAATATATTATTATTCTCCAATTATGGCATAATTCTAGCTAATGTATGGGTTGCCATGTTTACTTGTCTTCGAATGAAACAAGCAGACCAAAAGTGAAGTTTGAGCATGACAAGTTAGTCATGGATGAGAGAACTAAATTCATCGACTCTGCGATGCTTGTTCTTGACAACCTGCACAACTTGTAAGTAGTCCATTTCAAAAACAACATTTTATAGATGAAGGTCATGAATCTAGGCCATAACTTCTCTTATCCCTATAGCTTCTACTTCTAGTGCTTGCACAATGCCTTCGACAATTTTAGCAGAGCATTTAAGTACCATCCCGTCTGAATTTCTAACAATCATGCCTAAGGCAATCCTATGGCGAATGTCAAAAGTAGCAGCATCTACATTATATTTAACAAACCTCGAAGGAGGTTTGAAAGTTATTCAACCTTTAACCCTTGACCTTTTACTTTTTCTGTTTGGTGGGCCGAATCGGGTATAACAACATTAATTATGTTATACTATATATTATTACTATTTTCTGATTACTTTTTTATCTTAATGAAATATTTATTATATCTTTGAGCACATCTGTGAATACTTACAGGTACTAGTCAAATAAAATGGTCCTAATTGACAAAAAAATATATGCTTATTTTTTTAATTTTATTTTTAAAATTAGCAAAAGCGATTTCTCATTGTTAAAACTCATATTAATGACCAATATTTTTTTTTTAATTTGAAAACATTTATCTGCCACATCTCTCTCTCATTAGAAGGTATGTTCAACTACTTAATTTATTTTAGTTCACAGCTGGAACCAATCATTACAAGGTATCTCTAACAGCCGAATTTAGTTTTTGTGATAGTGAAAGGAAAATACAACTTAAATGGTGTCTCTAACGATCGAATTTACATGGTCACTAAAAATATATAATGATCGAATCAAATTCCAATCTTCTATACTTTAAATGGCAAGACTTTTAGTGACCGAAATTGTCCTATCAGTGTAGATTTTTACAAATAAATTTTGACTTTTTAACCATCATATTTCCCTTCATTAAAAGTAAAGTCATTATTCTTAGTGTTTCTTTTGCATTTTGCTCAAACCTTTTGCTAATTTTTTTTTCTCTTCTTATTGGATTTTAAGCTTTTCTTGTGTTGTTGAATATCCTTAGTTTCTACAAAGGTTAATTAGTTCAAGAAGTTGATGATGTTAGAAATATAGAATTATGATGTTAATCTAGTATTGTGTATATGATCAAAAGACAAGAAAATAATATGAGGCTTGTATTCCATATAGTATTCTTAAGACAAATTTGCCCTTACTAATGGTATTTAGATTCACCAATGTTTGTCTCCAAGATACAACATATAACGAGTAAAGGTTGAACACAATAATCTCTACTCACAGCAAATTGATATATATGATCTCACTCTCTATCTTGTGAATGAAAAAGGAAGGAGGAGTATAAGTTTTCAAAGGTGTATCTTCAACATGGAAATATAATTTATTTATTGTGATTATTTTCTTCATTATGGCTGCTAATAAAGCCTTTTTGACATTCAAATTATGATCCATAGTATCCATATTGAATTATGTAACACTTATACAGAAGAAGCTCAAAAGACATTTTTCTAGGAAGATCTTCGTCGCACGCGAACCTTAATGATCACATATATGAGTCATCTTCACAAAACCGAATTATTTGACCTACCCAAAATTCTCTTAAAATGGTCTTTTAATCACAATTTTCTAACAATCCTCTATGTGAATAAAATTGGACACAAAATAAGACGAACAGAACCTTACTATGTGATAGAGTTTGGCGATTGAAAATTGTATAGGATATGTAGGTATTATCTTTTGAATCTTCTCTCATGAAAGTATATTTAATTTACCCGCTAACTAGTTGATATGATGTTATTTAACTATTTAGGTACTTGAGTAAATATGATATACTCTATACAGGAATCACTCTTGGCTCAATTCAGTTCTCGTTGTTATCTTCATTTTGACCCTGAACATCTACCTATTATGTGAGAGTTTTAAAGAATTGAACTTCACACATTCTCTTTTGAAGCAGCCCCACTTCGCTTTCACATGGGTGGTATCTTACTCATAAGTATCATTAAAAGCATAGCTTAAACTCATTTCAAAAAACAACATTGGTTTCATCCTCCCTTCCCCCACGGTGATCTTACCATGTCTTTACAATTATGTTATCCATTTCAACCTAGATCTTAGGATCTCCAATCAACTAAGTTGGTTTTTCCTTTGTATTGACTTATTACTATCTTACAAGTTTAAGTCTCACTCCTCTTGATAACTTATCAATTCACTCTCTATTTAACACTTTAGTTAGCTGATCTACAATGATACTATTTGATTTCGTATTATCAACAGTGATAACCCCCTGTTGATAGTAGTTGCCTAATGCTATTATATATATGATGAATATGTCTAATCTAACCATTACACATATTACTTTGTACCCTTACAACTGTAGATTAACTATTACAATGCATGCAAATTGGTGGCACTGGACTTTCCCTTTTCAGGGTATCTTTCAAGAAATGGCGTAGCCATTTAGCTTCTTCAACACATTTATCTAATGGAATAAACTCAAATTTCTTTGTGGATTTGCCTATAACTCTTTATTTAGAAGATTTCTAAGCCATAGCTGCACCTGCTAGTGTGAACAAATAGCCATTAGTAGATTTTGAATCTTTTACATCAAAAATTTAGTTTGCATCACTATATCCTTCTAGGTTAGTTGAATATTTGGTAAAATACAATCCATTATTACGAGTATACTTCAAGTACCTAAGTACTCCTACATTTCCTTTCTAGTGATTAGTTCTTGGATTACTTATATATTGACTCAATTTGCTCACTGTATAAGCAATATCTGATCTTGTACAGCTCATTAAGTACATTAGACTACTAATCACACGTGCATATTATACTTGAGACATATTTTCTTCTATGTTTTTATTTAGATGGAGACTCAAGTTTGATAGGGTTCTAGCAATACTTGTATCTTTCTTATTGAATTTACTAAGTATTTTATCCACATAATGCATTTGACTTAAAGTTAGTCCAAATTCATAGAATAACATCTGCTTGTCCCATATCTTTCATATCAAACCTAGAGTTTAACATATCATTGAATAGACTTGACCATTTTATCATTACTACCAACAATGAGCATGTCATCAATATACAGACACAATATGACATAACTATCACTAGTGTCTTTGACATAAACACATGTGTCACACTCATTGATTTTTAAACCTTTAGATAACATTGCACCATCAAATTTTTCATGACACTTGCTTCAATCTATACAGAGATTTAACTAATCTACAAACTTCCTTTTTTCGTATGAGGATAATAAAACCTTCAGATTGTATCATGTAGATTTTTTCATCTAAATCTCCATTTAGGAAGGCAATTTTTACATCCATTTGATGTATTCAAGTTTGTGCAGCACAACAATCGCAATAATCATTCTAATAGTTTATTCTAGTTATAAGAGAATATGTATCAAAGTAAGATAGGCCTCCCTTTTATCTATAATCTAGCTTTATATTTTTATCAATTGAACCATCTGCCTTCATCTTCCTTTTGAAGATCCACTTGGATTCTAGTAGTTTACACCTTGGAGGTAAATCTACTAATTCCTAAGTATGATTTTGCATAATAGAGTCAATCTTGCTCTTAATAGTCTCTTTCCACATAAGACATTTTGAAGAGTTTATAGCCTTTATGTAAGTTTCAAGTTCTACCTTTAGCATGTAAGTCAGAAAATATGGTCCAAAAGATTTTTCTGCATGCTTAAGTTCTAACTTAGCTGACTCATCTAAAAAACCAAGTTCTTCTCCCTAAACTTGATCTTGCTTATGGCTATCATCAGCAATAGCCTCAACGGGTTGTTTGGATGATTTTTCCTTTTCTGAAGTTCTACAAGGAAATATATATTCAAATAATGAAGAATTCATTGATTCCATTACCATGTTCTTGTGTATATCAGGAATTTTTGACTTATGCATAAGAAACCGATAAGCACTAATGTTATATGCATAACCAATAAAAATGCAATCAACTGATTTTAGGCCTATTCTTACTTTCTTTGGTATTAGAACAGCCATTCTAGCAAGATACCCCTATACTCATAAATATTTATGGAATTTTTTTTCCATAATTCATAAGGGGTTTTATATTGCTTACTTGGGGGCACCTTATTTAAAAGGTAATTAGTCGACCATATGGCTTTCCCCATATGTTCTAAGGCAATCCAAAGCTTATCAGTATTGTATTTATCATTTCTTTCGAGGTACAATTTTTTCTTCCACTCACACCATTTGACTAAGAATAAGGTGTCATAGTTTCATGTATAATTTCATGTTGTGCATAGAATTCTTCAAATACTGCCTCATATTCACTAATACGATCACTTCTCAATACCTTGATTTTTCTATTGAGTTTATTCTTAATCTCAATTTTATAGAGTTTAAATTTCTCTATAACTTCATCCTTGCTTCTAAGCAAATACACATAATAATATTTTATACAATTATCAACAAATGTGATAAAATATTTATTACCACTCCTTGTTTGAACAAATTTTAAATCACATATCTCACCATGGATTAAATCAAGTGGTTTAGTTTCTATTTCAATTGTTTGAAAATATGATTTGGTTAGTTTTGTCTCAACAAAAGTTTCACATTTATGTTTTAAATCAATATGAAAATTAGGTAGTGGTCTAATTTAATTAGCATTCTCAATCCATTATAATTAACATATCATAGGCTACCATGCCATAAATTGCTAGACTCAAGCAAGTAAGCAAAAGAGGTACTTTCATTCCTACATTTTGTAATAGTTACATCGACCTTAAAAAGCCCTTCTATAACATACCCTCTATCCATATACATTGAACCATTAGAAAAACAACTTTGTTAGACTTAAAACCATTTTAAATCCATGTGTGTTCAACAATGAACCTGACACCAAATTCTTGTGCATATAAAGCATAAACATGACATTATTTGGAGTAAGCTCTTTTCTTGTCCTTCACCAAGAACTTCATAAGTGACACAATTGTCCACATACAGCTTTTCTCTGTTCTTCGCCTTGGAGGTAGAAAACATATCACGATCTAAGTAAATGTGCCTTGTAGCGCGAGTATCAATCCACCATTCCTTTGGATTAGATCCAACTAGATTCACTTTTGATATCATAACAGTAAGATTGATATCAGAAACCTCTTGAGTGATTATGTGATAAATTAGCTTTATTGCTTTTCTTCTTCTTTGGAAGTTTGCATTCAGAAGTCTTATGCCCATCTTGTCACAATTGAAGCACTTGTCTTGGAATTTCTTTTTAGAAACTCCACCTTTGGGCACCATCTTAGACTCTTTTGTTTTTCCTTTTTTTTAGAACTTTGTCCATGTTCGACAATGTTCACTTTAGTCTCAGAATGATTCAACCCTATTTTTTAAAGCTTATGTTATCTTCCTTAAGTCGAAGTCAAACAGATAGCTCTTCAATATTCATCTCTTTCCTCTTATGCTTAAGGTAATTTTTGAAATCCTTCTAGTTAAGGAAAATTTTGATAATAGCATCCACTTGGAAGGTTTCACTCAAGTTCATTCATCATGCATGAATATTATATAGAATACCTTAAAGCTCTTGCACTTGACTCACCATAGTTTTGAAATCCATCATTTTATAGTTAAGGAAACATTTCACTATAAACTTTTTGGCACCGATATCCTCATATTTGCATTTTGGTCCAAAGATTCCATAGTTGTTTTGTGATCTTTATACCAATATACACATCACATAGCAAATCATATAGCCCATTCATGACATAATTCTTGAACAGAAAGTCGAAATGATGCCAACTGTATTAAGACATCCTTACTTGGACATCTTATTCATCCTCCTTTAGAGCAAGAATATCCTTCACCAAGAACCATGCAAGGTTCAAGGTGGCTAGAAAAAATAGCATCTTCTGCTACCACCTCTCAAAATTCAAGCCATTAAATTTTTTAGGGTTCTCTCATAGGCACAATAGGAGAGACAATCCGAGCAGTAGAAACCAATGGCCCTATGGAACCATCTTGAACATTGGTAGCAATTAATTATCGTGTTCTCTATTCCTAAAAACAACAATAGAAATATTAATATCAAAAAAATTTATTATTCCAAATACTAGGAATTAACATGTTGAATTTCTCTTAAGATTGTTAGAAATATAGAATTACGTTGTTAGTCCAGTATTGAGTATATGGTCAAAAGACAAACAAATAATCTGAGGCATGTGTTCCACATAATGTTCTTAAAATAAATTCGCCCTCAACTACTGGTTTTTAGGTTCATCGGCGTTTGTCTCCTAAGATGCAATAGATATTGAGTAGAGGTTGAACACTACAAACTCACAACTATATTGTCTCATACTTTGTCATGTGAAGGAAAGAAGGAGGAGTAGAAGTTTTCAAAGATGTGTCTTCAACATGAAAAGATCATCTATTTATACTAGTGGGAGAGAAAAGAGGAATTTTTGTGAATAATTTCTTCATTATAGTTGCTAATAAAGCCCTTATGATTTTCAAATTATGATCCATAATAGCCATATTGAATTCTGCATTACTTACACAAAAGAAGATCAAAAAACATTTTTGTGTAGAAAGATCTATGTTGCCTATGACACAATATCACAGGCATAACACCATAGCGTGGGTGTGTCGTGTGTAGGTGGTGACCTCCTATCATGGGTTGTCGCATTGACACCAGTGTGATGTACATAGTTCATGACCTTCTATCACGGGCGTGCCATACCAATACGACTGCGACATAAGCACACAATTCTACTGTCATGGGCATGATAAAGTGTCATGAGCTTGGAAGCCTGCGCACATAACGTACCTTGCGTACAAGCGAAAATTTCCAGTTTTTTTTTCAAAAAATAAAAATATAAAAGTTGGGCTAAGTCATGACATTTCAGCTTGTCATTTGTGTGTACAGGTCATGCACCCACATATTAGCTTTGGTTAGGACTATGGATTTACACCTCTATGTGTTTGTGCACGCAAGAGATAGTCTTCCATATCGTTTACTTAACATTGTAAAATTGAGCCTTTCTATATAAATCCATTCCTCGACATTTTTTCTATATGGGATAATTCACATTTTGCTTTCTTTCTTCTTGGTAAGGAGCTTACTTTAAAATTTAATTTTTATTCACACATGTAAACCATTTAAGCACATGAATATCATAATTTATAGTCCTAATATGAAAGAATACATATCCACATTATCTTTCCAAAATCGAGTCATAGAATTTATCCAAAATTCACTCTCACAATGTTTATTTAATCACAATTTTCAAACAGATGAACTAGTCTAGATGATACATTAGTTGACATTTGAACTTGGTGCTGCTTGTGGTGGAAAAGTTGCCAAGCTCACAACATGGTTTCCATCTTTAAAGTAGAGTACCCAGTTATTGTATTGTAATGGACCCACATGTCATTAATTGCCAAAAATTGTTCATCTCAAAACTCTTTCCACCATTTAACGATGATGAATGAAAGGTTCTAATTATAGGATATAAAGTGCCGTAACAGGTTGAGATTTTTTATTTTTTATTTTATTTTTCTAAATTTGATACATTACCATTGAAGAAGAAAAACAACAGAAATATTAATGACAGCCTAATAATCTTCCATGGGCCACAAAATCGATCGAATGATAAATCCAATACGATTATTTAGTGAGTTTTAAAAGAAGAGATCAACCTGAAACCAATCTCAATAATTCAACTTTAGATCTGAAATTTATAACAAAAAGACCTTGTTGAACTTGAAAAAAATACAATTGTAATCCGTCCAACCCAATCGAATTATAAAACTTAATTAAATATAATAAAGCTTAAATATAATAAGTTTTTAAAATGCAATAGACCACAATTTATTTTAGATATTATGGGAATAAATAAAAGGAAAAACCTAGTTCAATAACTCAAAAGTGTGTGTGTGTATATATATATAAAAATATATATATTATATCCATTCCTGTTTTCTTGATGTAAAAAATTTAGGCACATATATAAAATTTGTCACTAAATTAGTAATAATTTCTATTAGGCAAACAAATTATGCCTCAGAATGATTTATAGTTGAAAACTCAAAACCTACTTGCTCTTATCAGCAATTTTATTTCTATTTGCTTTATTACTGCCTTCTTTCTATCTAAAGTACATGTCGAAGATTAATTACCCGATTTAAAGAAAGATTGGAAAAGCTAAACACTAAAAAAAAAAAAAAGCTAAAATAGCTACAATATTTAGCTACCATAGACTATGATTGCCTCTTAGCAGTCACTTAAAGTCTACTTAGTGACCACATTTGATAAAAAAAAAAAAATAATTGAAGTAATAGCTACCACTTAAAGACTATACTGCTAGCACTTAGCCACCACAGTTTAGCGACCACAAATATAGTCGCTAATTTTAGCGCCTTTTTTAGGCAGGAGTTTTTTTAGACCATATAGCTACCACAGTGTGGTCACAGCTACCACAATTAATATAGTTGCTAATCAGCAAAGCATAGATACAAAAATCTTCAAGTGAGCCGTTGAGATCCTTTTGAATCATCCATATTACTTGATTCAAAAATTTTTCACAAATGCCCAAAAAAATTTTGTTACAATTCATTTTTTAACTAAATAAATTGTGGTATGTGGTCGCTATTAGCTACCACAAATAATATAGTCGCTAATAGTTACCACAATAACAATGTGGTAGATAATCAGCAACCACATTATGTACAATTGCTAATAGCTACCACATTTATAATATTGTAGCTAATAAGTGACCACACTGTAATTGTGGTAGCTATTAGCAATCAAAAAATTATAGTCGCTATTGGTACCACAATTTATAGCTACCACAAAAAATGTAGTAGCTGATCAGCTACAACACTGCATGTGTAATAGCTAATTTTAGTATATAATATTTAATATTAATATTTATAAATAATTGTTATTAAATACTACCATACATAGTGTTGAAACTACATTCTTACTACTATACATTGTTAAATCTAACGCTCAACAAGCAATAAAAATCGCACACTATATAAAGTTGGGAGATAGCTAAGTAAGATAAAAGAAAACTATAGAAGATCGTATTGTTAAAATAGGCCACTTACCGATTATAAAGTAAAGTGCAATTAATTAATTATTCAAATTAATTATAATAACAAAAAGTAAAAGTATATAATATTAATTAAAATAATTTTATAACAAATTTGAATGTTATAAAATTAATTATATTACACTATTATAATTTATGAAAACTAAATATAAAAAAATAATAATCAATAATAAAAAATAATAATTAGTCAATTATTATTATCATATAATAATTTACTTATATATATATATATATATATATATATATAGGGTCCTTCTACAGTACACTAGAACACCGATACCCTACAATATAGACTGTTGGATTGAAATGTAATGATCTGAGTTGTTTATTAATTTGCATGGTTACATTTTTGTTTTCTTATATCATTAGGATTAGGGAAATACAATTTTAGATTCAATCCAAGAATCGTTCGTGAATTCACAGTCAATAGTTAATAGTTCCAATTTGTCCTTAATTTTGACTTTTGGGACCGAAAACTCGCTTTTCATTTCAATAGAAAGCGTAATGAATTAAATTAAAATAGGGATTAAGAAAAATGGGTAGAATTTCTTAAAAATTGATTTGATTTGTTATCAGGTTATGTGTTAATATAAAGTAAAATAAAAAATATTCTCAGTACAAGAGAACAGTATACACGCAGACTCAAAAATAAATTTTTTTATCGAATCCTAACTAACTAATTTAACAATTAGCAAAATTAATAAAATAAACTAATTTAAATATTTCATATTTTAATATAAAATATTTAAAATAATATAAATATTAAATATAACATAAAAGAATAAATCAAGTTAAAATAATATTTATATTAATTTTATATTTTTTTGAATAAAAGCCGAGACAAGCATTAGAAATGCACCCATGTGTTCCCAACTAGATTGATACAAACTTAGCATTTACATCACACACTTAGACTCAAATATTATTAATAGAAAAAGAAAGTACATAGAAAGAGAAAAGAAAAGAAAAGGCAGCTAATCACAAAATCTAAAACATTCCTTCCCACTACATTTGTTGTAAATTAAATCTAGACAAAAAACTAGGTCCTTTATTCCACCAAAAATTTCTTGAATCCGCAGTTTCATGTTTAGCAAGTTGATATATAATAGCATTACCCTCGCGATAGATAAGAGAAGTCACAACCTACATGTCTTTCATCAATTTTAAACATTTTGACCACAAAGGCAAAAGTTCCCATGGTACTACTCCTCTCTTGTTCTTTATCAGCTAAACAACATAAATTGAGTCATTTTCCAACCAGAAACTATTCAACCCTATTTCCCATGATTTTTCAATTGCATAGAGCACAACATGGAGCTCAGCTCTATAAGCAAAACTGGTGCCCAATTACAAAGAGAAGGCCCCTACCACATAACCTCGTGTGTTACGAAAAATTCCACCCTCATAGTTCCTAGAGGTGCCATTTGCTGCACCATCTGTATTTGCTTTGATCTAGATCGAAAGTGGATGCCACCAAGTCTACTCACAAATCTAGGAGCTCTCCTTAAATTTCCCTTCACATTTAGCTTATGCAGAATCTATATCTCCTTTAAGGAATTATGCATAACCCCATGATTGAAATAAGCACATTCCTTCATCTTACACCAAAGCATTCGAAGGGCATTGAACATATTAATCGACTTTTCTTCAAAGATGACGTATGCCAAATTACCCAAACCAAGCTTACAATAGCTAAACACTAAAAAGATTGTACCTAGGAGCTAAAATTAACTACAGTAGCATATGATAAAAGATCAATGAAACTTATATTGTGATTAAGTCTCTACTGGAAGAAGCTTCTAATCGATCTCCAAATTTCCCTTGCAAACGAATAACTCACTAAAACATGGTCAATGGTTTCCACTTTTGTCTTACACAAGTTGCACCAAGAGACAACATTAAATCCCTTTTTAGCTAACACATCATGAGTTGGCAACAAACCACATCTAGCATGCCAACTTAAAACTGATCTCGAAGGCGAAATATAAAATTTCCAGCAAAATCGGTTATACTGATCTGTAATGCCATTATCAATCAACTCAAATGTAACATCATTTTTTTAACTGAAAAGAGACCATCTTCAGAACCAAGCTAAACACACATGTCATCTTCAGAACCAACTTAATATTGCTTGTTCCTTTACTGAAAGTTTCACATTGTTTGCTACTGATGGACTAAGCCATCTATCTGTCCAAAACCTCAACCTAAATCTCCAGCCTATAAACCACCGAGAGGTTCTATACAAATCCTTGTAGGGTCCTTTGATCGAAGGTCAAATTGAAGAGGCAAATGGAGTAGTCTTAAGTAGACCAGCAACATTCAAGAATCGTTTGGTCAAGATATTGAATGTTCCTCGACGTTGAGAAATTAAACTCCATGAAAGTTTAGCAAATAAGGCTGTATTTAAGAATTCCAACTTTTTTATCCCCAAGCCACCTGCATTCTTAGTAATGTAACAAACCTTCCAAAGCATTATCATCATCTTTTTGACATCGATACTTCCTATCCATAAGAAGTTCCTTACGCAATGCTCTATCTGTCGCAATAATTCCTTCGACCATTTGTAAATCATGAAAGAGTGAATGAAAGAACTCATAATGACCAAATTAATCAAAGTAAGCGTTCCTGCCATTGAAAGGATGGTTCCTTTCCAATTTGAAAATTTATTAAGGATTTTATCTGTTATAGGTCTTAGCCATTTTTTCTTAGGAGCTCCATAGAAAAGTGGAACCCCTAGAGAAGTAAATGGCATGGTCCCTACTTTTATTCCCAAAGCATGTAGCATCCTTCTAGCTCGGGTTGAAGAAATTCCCTTGTTGAAAAAAATATAAGACTTATTCCAACTCACCCTCTGACCAAACATACAACCATAAGTCTCAAAAACCCTAGAAAGTAGCTTAATGTTTTTCATAGAAGCCTTTACAAAAAATTAGAATGTCGTCTGCAAACAAAAAATGAGTTGGAAAATTAATTCCCCTTAGATAGGTCATAGATTCCAATTTTCCAAATGCAGCTCATTTGCCTATCCAACGACTGAGAAAGTCTTCCGCCAAGCAAAAGAGAATTGGCGACAATGAATCCCCTTGCCTCACTCCTCTAGAACATGACAAATAGACTTTGCTAAATCCACTAATCAAAATAGAAAGTCAAAAAGAGGAAAAAATCTCTAAAATCCAATTTCAAAATTTTAATGAAAAACCAAAAGCCTCCAAAATGTCAAGAGTAAAATTTCAATCTAGAGTGTCAAAGGCCTTATGAATATCTATTTTCAGCACCATGTTTGGCCTATAACACCTTTTATCCATCACATTAACCCCTTTGAAGCCATAGAAATACATTGAGAAATATTCCAATTTTTAAAAAAACCAGATTGACTATTCGAGATGATTGTAGAGGCAATAGTAGCTAATCTATCAGCTAAAATCTTAGTTACCACCTTGAAACAAAAGTTACTTATCGTGATTGGACGATATTGCTCTATTGTAGCAACATCTGAGACTTTTGGAATGAGAATCATCAAGCTTGAATTAAAATCTGTTGGAATAAGGCCATGATCAAAAAAAAAATATTTAACTGATTTACAAACATCCTCTCCCACATTGTCCCAGAAAGCTTGAAAGAAACTTCATATGAAATCGTCAAGGCCGGGAGCACTCTGTGGATCCATGTTGAAAACCATAGATCTTATCTAGTTTTTAGTGGGACACCTGGTTAAATTATTATCGTCATCCCCCACTAAATTTGGAATCACCTCAGCTATTTGTTCTAAGTTTGGCCACACAATATGGTCACATTGAAAAGAGCATAAAAATAATTAAGATCATGCTGCTCAATCAAGGGTTGATAATCTGTAATCGCTCTATTAATCATCAAAAAGTGGATTCCTTGTAGAGATTTTCTTATGGAATTAAGGTGTTGAAAAAAAGTCGTATTTCTATCTCCCGCCTCCAACCATTTAGTTCTACTTTTCTCCTTGTAAAATATCTCATGCTGAATTAACTGGTCATTTAATTTTGCGTGGACTACTAGTTCTTTTCTGTGATGATCATTAGTAAAACCATTCACTGAAATCTCATTCTGAATAACCCACAAATCATTCTCTGCATTATTAATATTTGCATGAACACTTCTAAAAACATTCTTATTCCAATCTCAAATAACTCCTCTCAAAACCCGTAATTTGGTATTCAAGGATTGCAGAGGACAACGACCCAAACTGTGCTCAGGCCAGCTCGTTGTCACAACACTATAGAGAGATGAGTTCGTCAACCACATAGTAAGAAATCTAAAATGAGAGATATGAGCCAAAAATTGGCTTTTGCAGCTTATCAAGATAGGTGAGTGATCTGAGTGATGTTTTGCCAGAGCGAAACAAGATAAATTACTCCAAAAACAATAGAAATCTATAGTTGCCAGAGCTCCGTCTATAAGACTGTCCACTCTAGTATTGCCCTATCTTCTACTGGTCCATGTAAAAATCACACCTTGTAAAGGAATGTATAGCAAATTACAACTGTCTATAAATAATTGAAAGTCCTTCCAAGGCGACTGAGTTAGAGGTCTTCTAGTCTTTTCATGAGCTCCTAAGACTGAATTGAAGTCTCCCACTACCATCCAAGAATCTGAAATCTTGCCAATCAAGTTACAAAGCTTAGCCTACAACAATTTGCCCAAACACTACCATAAACAAAACTAAAGTAATGTTGTTTGCTAAGCATTGAATAAATTAAAGAAATATGCTGATCATGAATCTGGATCTAAGATGGAGCATTCATAGAACTATTTGAAAT
The DNA here is from genome assembly GCA_949630135.1 of Balakata baccata. Classification (NCBI taxonomy): domain Eukaryota; kingdom Viridiplantae; phylum Streptophyta; class Magnoliopsida; order Malpighiales; family Euphorbiaceae; genus Balakata; species Balakata baccata. The sequence continues at coordinate 19,962 of CATIWF010026172.1, forward strand.
ACCTAAATTGAAGGAAGTGCATGATTATTTACTGCCACCAAACAAACGTGGAGACCTGTCCAATAATAGGAAGGAAGAGCCTGAAAATCAACCATTGGTTTAGATAAACAAACCAAGAGAACAATGTCCTCTATGTACCTGAATTACTAAATCCTCGACAATTCCAATATAGTATCTTTATAAATTAAGCTTTGAAGGTTTCCTAGCTACTCTCTTTGAAAGAGCAACTTTATGCTTCCCTTATGACTTAGGAGAGTTCCTTTTTCGAGTAACTGTAGTCCACCCCTCCGTTTCAGAATTCATTTGATTCGCCCAAGGGCAAGGCTTGTTAATAAACTAGTATTTAGAATGGCATTTGTTGGTTCGACATCAGTGATGGGCTTCTAATTCTGTAAATCACAAATATTAGTGGCTATAGCAGTAGCTGTGGGATCAGAATCTATAATACTCTCTATTGCCATATCAATAGTATTATCCTCACTCCATAAAACATTATTATCCTTATCCGTTGTAGGAGCTAAAAGGGCTGAAACCTCCACATATGTATATGTTCCCTCGACTAAATTAGAAGGGTCAATCTCTACCGGATTCTGCATGTTATTATTATTAATTGTTTCCTCTATGGTATCAACATTTGTTTCTCTCTAAGTGATTATGTGTATTTTCACCTACACATTGTTGAATAGTTTCCGCTGCCAAAACCAAGCCCAAATCCGTTCATAAGTTATTCATGGCAGCTGTTATAGGAACCTATGCCACCACTCTAGGCTTCCAAATCTTCTTTTGTTTGTCATTATCCTTTAAAGGAATAAGATTTCGTTTCACTTCCGACTGAGCTTTTTTATTGTATCTACAAGCAGCTGCTAAATGCCCAATATTATAACAAAAACTACAAAATAGCGGTAAATTTTCATAAACTATTTCTATAAAAAAACTTTTCCTTTTACGTTCAATCATTAAGCTTTCAGGAAGTTTGCTAGAAAGATCCACATCAACTAAAACGAGATCATAATGCCAGAAATCTTCATTTGTTGTTACTTGATCAATTCACATCGAAACTCTAATACCTTTGGCTATGTCAGCCAAGATTTGTTTATGCCAATACTCCAATGTAAAAATTCTCCCATACTTGGTCATTGGTAGACTTATGCTCATATGGATTGAAATCAGGGAACCAATGCTACAAGCGTAAAATACCAGGCTTCACAGCAAAGGATCCTCGTGTCCACACATTAGCTTTGTCTTGCTCATTTGAAAACATCAATTGACAAAAACCTCTCCCTAAGGAGATCATGCACCACGAGTTATTTAAGCACCATAAAAATTCAAGCCTGCGTTTCAAGTCCTCAGATTGTCATGCAACCTCCCCTTCATTAACACAAGCCTGCCAATCAATGCATGAGAGCATTCCGTAAGGCGTTGCTAATACAACTCCTCTTTAATTTTGATAGAGATATATCCCCCTTTATTAACAGCTGTCAATGAAAAGGCAACCAAATTTTCTTTAGTCACCAAAGTAAAGCTTTTCTTTGGTTCATTCTCTAAAGGAACTGGCTTATGTGCATGAAAAGAGAACAAATCTTAATAAATCAGGTAGTCCATCATCAAAGGAAGAAAAATGGCCATCCTAAGGCTAGCCGAAGCTATGGCGAAAAACACATGACGTCAACGAAGGCTTCAAAGAAAAATCCTAATCCTAGTTGCCTCCTTAATTAGTTTAATAATCAAAGTCCAATATAGACTCTTAATTTTATATTAAAATAAGTAAAATAATATAATTCACAAATATATCAAAAATAATTTTTATATTATTAATAATGAAATTTTATTTGGTCATGGATGTAATAGTAACTGTTATTTTTCTAATAATAATAAATTATATATGGTAAATTTATAGGTTTATTTATTAGAATTTAATCGTTCATCATTTTGAATTTTATTCATTGTTTATAACTTAATTGTTCATCATTCTGAATTTAATTGTTCATTGCATGTTTATTACTTATAGGTTCAATGTTTATCTTTTAATTGTTCATCGTTTTAAATTTGACTGTGCATCATTTTAAAGTTAATTGTTCATACTTTAAATTTGATTCTTCATTGCATATTATTATTCATTACCTATAAGTTCAAGTGTTTAATTTATTGAACTCCTAATTAATTAATTTAATTAGTAAAATCAATTAAATAAAATAATTTAAATATTTAATATTTTAATAGAAATATTTAAAATAAGATAAATGCTATATAAAATAATATCAATATAATATAATATAATATCAAAAACAAATGAAATTAAAATAATATTTATATTAATTTTATATTAAAATAAGTAATAAAATATAATTCACAAATATATTGAAACTAATATTTTTTTCATCCAAAACAACACAAACAAATAATTAAAACACTCAATAATACCAAATAATTAAGTTAATTAATTTAATAAATAATAAAAATTAATAAAATAATATAATTTAAAATATTTAATATTGTAAATAGAAAAATATTTAAATAACATAAATAAAAATAAAAATAATATAAAATAAAAAATATAATCAAGGTAAAATAATATTTATATGGAGGTAATAGTAAATATTATTTTTCTAGTAATAATAAATTATATATGGTGAATTTTGGTGATTAATTTATATATTTATTTATTAAAATTTGATTGTTTATCGTTTTAAACTTGATTGTTCATCATTTTAAACTTGATTGCTCTTTACATATTCATCACTCATAGATTCAATGTTTATTTTTTTATTATATATCGTTTTAAACTTTATTATCTATTGTTTTAAATTTAACTACTTATCACTTTGAACTTGATTGTTTATTACATATATATTATAAGTATTTTTATTACTATTTATAACTTATTAAGTTATTTAATTATTTAATATATAAGTTAATTAATTTAGTAAGTAAGTAATAAAATTAATAAAATAAAATAATTTAAATAGTTAACATTTTAACAGAAAAAATGTTTAAAATAATATAAATATAATATAACAAATAAATCAAATTAAATTAATGATAAATTTTTATTAAAATAAATAAAATAATATAATTCACAAATATATCAAAACTAATATTTCTTCATCCAAAATAATAAATAACAAATAATTAAAACACTCAATAATACTAAATAATTAAGTTAATTAATTTAATAAGTAATAAAATTAATAAAAATAAAATAATTCAAATATTTATTATTTTAGTAGAAACATTTAAATAATATAAAATAATAAAAAATACTTTAAATTAAAATAATATTTATTTATTTTCTAGTAATAATAAAGTATGTTTGGTGAATTATGATGATAAATTTATAAGTTTATTGATTAGAATTTTATTTTTCATCGTTTTGAATTTTATTATTTATCAATTTAAACTTGATTGTTCATCTTTCCAAACTTAATTGCTTATCGTATGTTCATCACTTATACGTTCAATGTTTATTTTTTGATTATTCATCGTTTTGAACTTTATTATCCATTATTTTAAACTTGATTGTTTATCATTCTAAATTAATTGTTCAATGCATGTTCATCACTTAAAATATATTTTTTTTATTACTTATTAAGTTATTTAATTATTTTATTACTTATTAATTATTTAATTTAATAAGCAATAAAATAATTTAAATATTTAATATTTTAATAGAAAAATATTTTAAATAATATAAATATTACATAAAATAATATAATATAATATAACATAAAAATATATCAAAGTAATATTAATATTAAATTTGTTATTAAAATAAATAAAATAATATAATTCACAAATATATCAATACTAATATTATTTCATCCAAAACAATAAGTAACAAATAATCAAAACATTTAGTAATGCTAAATAATTAAATTAATAAGTAATAACAATAAATAAAATAATTTACATATGTAATATTTTAATAAAAAATTTAAATAATATAAATTTTACGTAAAATAAAATATAAAATAAATTAAACTATAAAATAAATTAAAATAATATTTATCTAGAGGTAATAGTAAATATTATTTTTTTAGTAATAATAAATTATGTATGGTAAATTATGGTGATGAATTTATAGGTTTATTTATTAGAATTTAATTGTTCATTGTTTTAAACTTTATTCTCTTTTATTTTAAACCAGATTACTCATCTTTATGAATTTAGTTGCTTATCATATGTTCATCACTTATAGGTTCAATGTTTATTTTTTGATTGTTCATCGTTTTAAACTTTATTGTTTATCGTTTTAAATTTGATTATCCATCGCATATTATTCACTTACAACACATTTTTTATTACTTTATATTGCTTACTCAGTTATTTAATTATTTTATTACTTATTAATATTTATATTACTTAATTAAGTTGATTAATTTAAAAAGTAATTAAAATTTATAAAAGAAAATAATTTAAATATTAAATATTTTAATAGAAAATATGTAAAATAATATAAATACTATATAAAATTATATAAAAGTAATATAATATAAAATAAATTGATTTAAAAAATATTTAAAAAT
>CATIWF010026176.1:0-12310 GCA_949630135.1 Balakata baccata
TAAGTTTTAATATTTGAAAATATAATCATGTATAAAATAGATTTAATTTATTTATTTTTCATATTTTATTGTGTATGAACTTATTAAAAATTATATTTTGATAAAATATTACTTTGACCGGTTTAACCCCGGTTCAACCCCGGTTGGATCTCTAACCCTTGACCCTCTGTCTTTTTCGGTTCGTTCACCGGTCCGGTTTTTACAACATTGTTTTCAAGTCCCCAAACAATTATATTATTTTAGCCAAATTTAAAAACAAGGTAAAAATTATTTTTAATGGACATAATAACTTTTTAAGGATTGAAAATCAGAAAATAAAATAAAAAACTATATAATTCAGCAATCACTTGCAATACATACTTTCTTTTACCTAATTCAAATGACATGACAAATAATAGTATCAACATCTATGAAATGGATAGAAATTGTAAATAGTGGATTAAACTACCCTATCACTAAAACTTTAACTATACTTTAAAATATATTTTATTTGAGTTGATTTGTATAACTCAATTAATATTTTAATATATTATATTTATTATTAATAATTAAAATTATTATAAAATAATAAAAATGGAACCGCGACTCTTTTTTCAAACATTTAAAAGCATGCAAAAGTAAAACTATTAAAATATTTATAAAATTAGATTTGCAATTGCAATTAGTAGCCGATAAAGATGCTCTAAGGTTGGCCAGTCTCTGAGTTGCCAAATTTGACCCAGCTGACAGCCTCCTCTTAGATGGCGAAAATTCAACGTTTTTTCTTTTTTTTTTTTTTTTTGAAAAGATTCAACTTTATAATATAAAATTACTAATGAAGTACATGCTATTTTCAGTCCCCCCAAAAAAAAAAGTGCTGGAGAAACTCTTTTTTTCCACGCTCTGATGCAAATCAAACTTGTTGATAGTATCATTGGGACATGCCAAAAAAAGAACCACCATGTCATTAATTAAAATAGATTATCACCCCAAGTGAGATGGAATGGTCAGAATCGGTCTCGAATCCTAACCCTAATGTAAAATATCAATTAAAACTTTGAAAAAAATCACTTTATCCTCTTAACAGACCAATCCGGTTTCAAGATAGTTGAAAAAGAAAAATTATCACCCTTGTTTTATTAATTAGTGAGTCTGTTAGCTAATAAGACTACGACCAGAAACCTTTGTACACGTTCTTACAAAATATATTTAAAGATCATGTATTCTAATGCCTCTATTGAAAGACTTCCAGCATTGGTTTCTCGATAGAACATGAAATAGTAAAAGTAAAATTACTAACACGAACAAATTTGGATCCTTCTCTTGAAAATAAGGTTAAAAATCGACATTCACTATTAAGCTTGCAAAATGATTTTGCTGCAGCTCTACTAATCACTTTTCTAGCCAATATCGACAGCCAAATTTTTGATATTTCGTATTAGCTATTTTGATATTTCCTATCAAACACTTCAAATGTGCACTATCTATTTTCAGAGACCGTAAATAATTTGAGACCTTATTTGATATTGCATTTAGAAAAAACGTTTTTCGAACGAAATTTTATATTTTTAACTTTTTTTAAATTTTGAGAACTGTTTTCTATAGAAATATGTAAATAGATATTTTTTTCAAAAGCAGATTTGAAAAAAACTGTATAAAAAATTAAAAAAATCAATCAATTAAATAAAAAAAATTCAAAATCCGCTTTTAGAACTATCAACAGCAATCCCAAACATCCCCTCACACACTTTGATTTGCAGTGAAATTGACTGAATGACCTGCAAAATAGCACACCTCATTCAACTAATTTAAAACTACTATTAAATTAGCCAGGTTAAGCTTCAAACATACAGGTGATGCACTATTCTGTTCAAAAAGAAAGAAAAACCAAAAAATACAACTGCACTCTTGCTGAACCATCGCGACTTCTACCTACCTCCCGACCGACACTTCGTTCATGGGAAACTTAAACTCAAGGAACAAAAACAAAAACAAATATTTACTCGTATCTGATTCTTCTGTGTTTTGAAATATATATTGTTAGCATGAGATTCTCAAGTCTAAGCAAACAATTCGTGTCACAACTCCTTTCCATCACTGAATAGTCTAAATATCAGAAACAGTATGAATAAGGGGGCAAATCGCCCCATGATTAGATTAGATTGAACATACAACATTAATTTTCCGCTTCAACAGGAAAAAAATGTTTGAATAACTGTAATGAAGAAGATAAAAAGAAGAGGAATTGTACGATTTTCTTTTTTGGGAAATTTTTTCTTTGGGGTCTGGGCATCAATTAGTCCTCAACTTGCCATGATCAGAATCTGAATTGAGGATCCACATCCATTGCCCAAGTAAACTTTGCTAGGAGAGATTTGTTGAATATCTGAAAAAGCAACACGGTTATATGACATCACGTTATCCCCACATTTACAAGGCATGCAACTTCTAAATTTACTTCAGTAGCAGTAATGGAAACATAATTTATGGTAAACAAACTTCATCCAGAAAAGGTTGCAGAATGCTATTTCAAAAAAAAAATAAATAAAATAAGAGAGAAAAGAGAGGAAATGAGAAAGAAAATGTTCCAGAAGCTGTTCACCTTTTCAATGGGAACTTCATGTCGTTTGCACCATGCAACTGTGATCCTAGGATCAAGGTAGTTAATCTTGGACGTGCCTAAAGCCACAGTTTTCAGATCCTCTTTGGTCTTCATAGCAAGTTCCATTTTTTCAATCCTTTGATTGGTTGACGTGATCTTTTTCTCTATGCTGTATCAATTAAAGGACAACGGAGAAATTTTATACACACACAGACAATTTATATAAAATAGTTTAACAGCAGGCACAAGTTATATTACGCTTCTGGACTTAGGTTCCTCTTTCGCTTTCCGTCTGCATCCTTCAGTGGAGGCTTTCCCTTCTTGGCCCTGTCCAAATCAGTTTTGAGCTCTTTTAGAGTGCTCTGCAAGGAAAAAAAAATCAACTCAAGATATTAAATTCATAAATACCAAAAGCTCAATAGATCAAATTCATGAAAAGCAAGATTTATACGGGCCAGGTACATTGCCGAATAAAAGATTAGATTGGTAATCTGAATACATGCTCATAAGGATTAGTGCATAGACACACGGCAAAAAATAGTGAAATTTTGGCATGAATTAGTTGAGTCAATCCAAATAGCATCAACCAACATCCAATAGTCATTATGTTCCTCAATTATGAAACCATATTTCATAATATGATATTAAAAATATTCCTTACCTTAAGTTCCTCAATTTTCTCAGTCAATTTAGACATTTGTGCACCATGAGATTTGGAGATAGTCCGCTGATGATTACAAATGATTGCAACCTGCAGCATGTGAAATAAAAATTGTGGATGCCACAGCTTATTTCAAAGAAGACCTGCTAATAGTCAAGCACGTTAGTGGCCAAGTTGGCAATACCTCCTTGTTTGCTTTTTGATAAGTGACAACTTTTTCTGCAACATCTCCATGTTCAGTTTCCTCGTATAACTGTCAGAAACCAAATAATGTACTTCATAAGGATCACAAAGAAAAAAATATTCATATAGGAAAGAAATCCAAAAAGTTCACAAAAATATTCTTTTGTACGAACTGCCAAACCCAGAAGGATAAAGCTCAAGTCACACTTATCATACACAAATTAAACAATTACAAGCTCAATTATGCCAAACACCAGTCAGTAAGCATAACGATGGTTGTAATCTCTGGATGATATAATAAAATGTGGACTTAGTAACTGGAAATTGGATTCACTTTACCAAGTCTCACAAGAAATTGCATGCCCACATCTTTTGGCTAGGATACATTATGTATACCCATATTTTCACATCGCTCAATTAAGATAATAGGCCCTATTTTCCAATTCACCTTTTCATCCAATGTGATTGATGCATTATATGTACGAAAAACTTTTGCTGTAAGGCCAGGCATAAGTTCCTTTAAGTGAGCATTCAGTTTTGACGTATCCAGCATGTCAAAAAGATCGTCAGTTTGCTTTTTACCTGGGATAAATTGGAAAACAAGCCTATCAGCTACAATCATTAAATATATGAAAACTAACATGAATAGCCATTTGCTCACCCTTTTGAAAGGTTCCAATTGCCTCGTACACCTCAGGCTTAACCTCTACCGTGTTTTCATATCGGATTGAATCTTTACCAAGGAAGTCAAACTAAAAGGTAAATTAAATACACATGTCAAGAATAATGGAAACATGGCAAATGGAAAACTTAAAGTGTATATAGCCATTGCAAAACGAGTATTAATAAAAAATAAAAGAAACTAAAAAATCCACAGAAAGAATTAAACAAATTGAAAATAGCTCCACTTCCACTGTCAAATGATAAGCAAAAATGGTGCTTTCCAGATACATAAGCACATAATACCTTTAAATTGTAACTTCCAGGAATACACTCTACATTTGCTACTTTTAGTGTACAACAACCAACAGTATCAGCTTCATCATCATCCTGCAAAAAGCCAAGCACTGCATGAGAAAACATGACATTGACTGAAAATGCACAGGAATTGTAAAGCTAACTGCTACTTAAAATACCATAATCAATGAAGAGAAAGAGATGCTTTCCAAAAACTTGGTAATTCCTAAACAGTAATATAGAATGCAAATATACTAAAGTTACCACCAAAAGGTACAAAAGAATATTTGACATGTTGCTATTATACTAGAAGGTGCAAATTTTTTGTTTAGTTGCCTTGCCAGGGAACCTGAAAGCAAATAGTAAATTCTTTTCAATCTCACTCATGAGTATCAATCATCCCACAATTGGTTTTTTATAATGAGGAAAATCAATCACCTTCGGGACTATCACAATGGAAACAGATGAAAATCTATAGTCCAAGTCATCTTTAAGTAAAAGTTGCCACAATATTTAAGAAAATATCAATAGAGATTCAAATGTTAAGTTGAAATAATTGCCTATAATTTCATTTTCAGATGTGATATCAACAATCCATTCAAAACCATGCAGTCTCGATAAAAAAATTTTCATTTTGCTTTTTGTGGACAATATGGCAAATGGCCACCAAGACCCTTAGTATAAGATCCAATTTTTGCATGCCTCACATCTCTCAATGGTAAGGTAAGATCAATTTTCTAGATACAGTAGACACTATACTGGATCCCAGAAACCCAAATTAACAGCCCTAGTCCAACTCCAAGAACCTTGCTTATACACAATGCCTTATAATTGTCAATAGACAGCTTGTACACAATGCAGCATTGCTGTTACAGAACATCACCATGTAAAAGAGATCAAACGAGGGAAGGAACAAACATATGCAGGAAGAAATGCAAACATGTGTTATACCTTCTCATTACCCGCCCTCAGAGCTAGCTTATCAATAAGATAGGTAGCAACTGCTATTTGCTTCTTTGTAAGATCTTTGCTCTTAAAATCCTTTTGGTAAGCTGCTCTAATGTTTTTTATATAGTCCTGCACTCAAAAACAGCTAGTTTGCAGAGGAAAGCTTACTTAAATACACAAATGACAAACAGAGGCTTGTAGATTACTACCTTCAGCTTTCTTGCTTTCTCATATTTCTCCTTGTCACTTTGCCCCTTCAAAGAACTGCTGGCTGCCAAGAAAACATATTTGAATTCTTTTGGGTTGATTGGATCGTTCCAGAAAGCCAACCATGTAACAGTATTATCATGCTTTACTTCTTTCCAGCTGCAAATTCAAACTTTAGAAGTTCAGTTCACCCAAAAGCATCCTGATCCTTCCACACATAAAAAGACAGTGCCTCCCAATCCCAACCATATCTGGAAGAGATCAAGTGAAAAAATACCTTTCACCAGGAATAGGACATTCAGGAATTGGGGCATCCTTTCCAATATTTATGGTAATGTCACTAGGCCGGATGCGCCTTTTCAGCTTTCCCATCTGATAAGCATCAATAAGAGACAAACTATTCAAGTTATAGAAGAAATGGTAAAACAACCTAGTACTAGTTCAGCAAAAATCATCACATAAATAAAATAATGCAGACTGCTTCATATCATTATTGTTGATGGGAAAGATGCTGATGGAACCTTAGGATGCTCTCCCCGACCTCGAAACAGCCCAGGGGGTTCAACTCTGAAATTTCCAACCTGAGGTTGAGATAAGCATTAGAAAAGTGATGAACTTTGCATGTATTAAGAAATGCATTAAGAAGCAAACAAATGCAAGACAAAAACCGTTATCCAACATAATATCTGATTGCCACAAACGCACGTAGAGAGACATGTGCATGTATATAGCTGCCAAATTGCAGTTCCTTTTATAAAAATAATACAAATAATGGAAGTTGAGATTCACCTTCTCCTTGACACCATCAACAATAGCCCACATGTACTTCTCCTCTTGCTTCAATTTCTCTTCTTTGAGGGCCTTCTTCTCCTACATGAACAGCAGTTTTAATATTTCAGTGATCATAAAGAGAAAGAGTAAATATGAAAGATGCTCCAAGATAGATATACACATGCTGGTTTCAATACTGAAACTGCAGCTGCCATACTAAGATTATACACCAAAAAATGGCACCCTATTTGAGAGACAAGTAAACAAAGGATCACTGTTTAAGTTACAATGTGACGGAGCATATTTTACTGACGGACATTTGCAATAAAGCAGTGGGAAATCAAGAATACCCAAGAAAGTTTCTTAGTTACAGATAGAAGCCTATTGTTGTGATAAAAAATAAAACCATGAATTGACCACATAATTTTATAAAACAGGGCCAAAAACACCAAAAAGGTGTTCCTATAATGTGTTAGTGGATCAAGTTCACTGATGACTGCAATAACAGTTTTTGATCACCGACACAATTTCTAACATTTTGTATGTCAAATTCAAAAAATGTTATTTTAATACTGACATACTTCTGTAGTCATTTGTTTCTTCTTCTCCTTCTCCCGCTCATGCCATTCATATATTGGCCTCAAATCACAGTCCTCCAACCTCTGAATCACATGGTTCTTCCCCAATATCTTCCGCCAATCATTCCAGAAGTTCTCAAGAAACTTTGGTTTTTGCATGTAGTCTGTATCTCTCATCACTGCAAACATCGTTGCAACCTGAAGATTGATAAAATGTAAGTAAAACAAGAATCTTTCATTAAAAATGACAGCAAAGTTGGATATTCTTTAGAGGCTGCAGCAGAACTAAAGACACAAAGGTCATCCACACATCCAATTCTTCAATAAGAGATAGGGAGGGACCTCCTCTTGTTCAGGAGTTAGATCAATTGGCTGTCCCTTGTAGAGAATCTTAACACCATGAGGCTTGTATGAAGGTGGAAAAATGACACCATTATGAACCAATGTAGTCCATTTTTTTTGCCCATCAGTGGAGCTAGGTTGCACTTTTGTTGACTTAGAATATTTTGAATTTTTCATTTGATTCTTGTTCTTCTTGTTTGTCTTCTTGAATGATGAAGAAACAGGTTTTATGGCTTTTTGCTTAGCAGATGACAATTTATTATCATAGGAGGCTGAGTTTTTCTTTCTCTGAGAAAGTGGAATGTTATCCTCATCATCTGCCTTCTGCTCTGCCTTGACAGTTACTTGCTTGACTTTTACTATTGTGGATGCATCAGAAAGCTTAGGCTTTTTAACAGAAGACTGATTTGATAAATTAGCCTTATCTGCCAGTCTCTTAGTTGGCAGCAAAGATGTTTTCTGTTGATTTTCCTTTGATGTGCCATTCTGTTCAATTTTTGAACCCAAAGGTTTCTTTTCACTAAAATTGTTACGACTCGACATCTCAGCATTTGACTTTATTGGGAACCTTGCAGATAAAGGAACTCCATCATCATCTGAATCTTCATCTTTGACACGATTGGTACCAGTAACCTCTTTGTTGGCATTGTTGGAGTTTCTTCTCATTCTAGAACTCAATGGCAAACCATCCTCAGAATCCTCATGATCACTATTTATTTCAGTTTCACATTTAACAGAATTAATCTCCTCCTTCACCACATTAGATACATTCTGTTTAGATGACTGTTTAGACTGTTCATCTAAAGAACTATATGCTTTTGAATTTGCCACTGGTGACTTCACAGAAGATGCCTTCACAGATGAACTTGATGCTCTATGGCTCCCTATAGGAGATTTCACTGGTGACACCTTGGACGATGGAACATTGCTTTTTCCTTTCTGAGCATTTGAACTCTGACCATTCAAATTTTGAGACGATAATAATGGCTTTTTCACTTCTGGCTTTGAGTGATTTTGTTTAGGAATTGAGTTACTACCCCTTTTAAAAACTAAGGGCATTTCATCTTCGTCATCAGTATTCTGATCAAATGTGCTTGCTTTTGCAGATGCTGGAGCAGCCATTGTCATCCAACTAAACTCTGTCTTGGCATGTATCAATATCTGAAGAAATTATAACTTATTCAATATCCAAATGAAGCAATGACAAAAAAAAAAAAAAAAATTATATCATCAAACAACCAATTAAAGGATTCAAAACATACATTAAAAAAAAAAAATTTAAAAGAGAGAGAGAGAGAGAGAATAAATTTTTATCCATCCCTCAGACAGGCAAAATAAATAGATTCACTAATAGAGCATCAAAATTCAAAAATTGACAAAATAAAAAAAAAAAAGAAAAGTACCTTACATTTCCCCCCACCCCTCCTAAACGAGACAAATATATACATTAAAAAATAAGTTTCAGATTGGACCGATTCAGTTAAGCTATGATCTCAGGTGCATAAGAAAAAGAAACTTAATCAGGGCTTTGATTTGAATCCGTTTTATGAAAAGGGTTAGGTTCAGCTTAGATAGCTCACAAGCTAACAAAAACAATCTCATGCATTGCTAACAAAGCAAAGGCAAGTCAGTGAGCTGGGAGCAACCCAAAATTCAAACAAATTTTCAGCTGAAAACATAGAAGAAATTAATAATGGGAGATAATGAGCACAGAAAAGGAAAGATACCCGAAAAAAAAAATAATTTGCAGTAAGAAGCAAAAGGAGCAATTAGAAATTGGAATATGCTCAATCGGAAAAGATTAGTTAAGGGAATCGTAAGCAACCGCACCTATGCTATCGGAGACGATCGAAGCGCAGATTGCATAGATCAGGCCTCCGTTTTCTATGGCTGTTCTTTGTTTATCTGTGTTTCTCTCTTCTTGTCATTTACATGGCGTTAAGAAACCGATACCGATAAAAGCCCCAGTCATTGATTTTGCACTTGTGCCCTTGCCAAGCAGTTTTTGGGCCTTTTTTGGGCTTTCCATACAGGTTCAATTGGGAATTTTTTTTTTTTTTTTTGTAAATACCGAAAAAATAGTAAATATTTACTTTACATGCTATTAAGATTTTTTTCAATTTTAGTAAAAATCAATTTCAACAATTAAACTAGTACCTCCTAAAATTTTGCATAAAAATTTCTATCAAATTTCCTAACATTTCATTATCTCTCGATCAAACATCTTCATCTTTCCAATCTCATTATCTCTCTCAAACCTCTACATTTTCTTTTTCATCAATTTGCATTCATTCCAACGTCAGTGCATTCTGCATAATCGGCATTTTAAAACATCTTCTTCCTTTTAATATTGAAATCGTACTTCAGCATTGTCATTTCAACAGAAACATTCTTCTGCAATTCACAAAAATATATATGTTTATATTAATTATTCAATAAATATCATCCGGATCAGCGGTTACAAAAATTGAGATATATATTACTATGGTATTTCTTGGGAATACCTTAAGCATAAACCAATTGTCATAGAAGCCTATAGAGTCCAAAATACATTGGGCATACCTAGACAATATATTGGGAATACCTTCGGCCTAAAATAGTTGTAACAGCAGTACGGCATACATTGGGTATATCTTGTGCATACCTTAAAGCTAAACCAGTTTTTTGCAGCAGCTTATAGAGTACGGTGTACCTTGGGCATATCAAATGTATATCTTGGGAATATCTTAAGCATAAACCAGTTGTCGCAGAAGCCTATAGAGTTCGAAATACCTTGGGTATACCTTCAGCCTAAGACAACTGTAACAGCAGTGTAAGTAGTCAAGTACACCTACGACATACGTTGGGTATATCTTGAGCATACTTTAAGCCTAAACCAGTTATGGCAACAACCTATAAAGTATGGTATATCTACATATCTTTGGAATACCTTAAGCCTAAATCGGTTGTGGCAAGCAACCTATAAAGTACAGTATACCTTAGGTATACCTAGGTATATCTTGTGAATACCTTAATCCTAAACCAATTGAGGGAATAACCTACATAATTCGGTATACCTAGGGTATATCTTGGAAATACCTTAAGCATAAACCAGTTGTCGTAGAAACCTTTAGAGTCTAGAACACCTTGAGCATACCTAGGGTATATCTTAAGAGTACTTTAAGCATAAACTAGTTGTCGCAAAAGCCTTTAGAGTTCGAAATAACTTGGGCATACCTAGGGAATATCTTTGGAATACCTTTAGCCTAAGACAATTGTAACAGCAGCGTAAACAGTCTGGTACACTTACGGCATACGTTGGGTATATCTTGAGCATACCTTAAGCCTAAACCAATTGTGGCAGCAGCCTATAGAGTATGGTATACTTACAGCATACCTAAGATATATCTTTGGAATACCTTAAGCCTAAACTAGTTGTGGCAAGCAGCCTATAAAGTACAGTATACCTTAGGCATACCTAAGGTATATCTTATGAATACCTTAATCCTAAACCAAATGAGGGAACAACCTATATAATTCGGTATACCATATATCTTGGGAATACCTTAAGCACAAACCAGTTGTTGCAGAAACCTAGAGAGTCCGAAATACCTTGGGCATACCTAAGGTACATCTTGGCAATACCTTTTGGCCTAAGACAGTTGTAACAGCAGCGTAAGCAGTACAGTATACCTACGGCATACGTTGGGTATATTTTAAGCATACCTTAAGCCTTATCCACTTGTGGCAACAGCCTATAGAGTACGATATACTTAAGGCATACCTAAGGTATATCTTTGGGACACATTAAGCCTAAACTGGTGATGGCAAGCATCCTATAGAGTATGGTATACATAAGGTATATCTTAGGAATACCTTAAACCTAAACTAGTTGTAACAGCAGACTAAATAGTCCAGTAAGCCTAAGGCATAATTTGTGTATATCTTGTCCATAGCTAGCAACAAAATACATCATTCAATATAATAGCAAAAATATAACATACAATCTACTGCTTTCTAACAGCTATTTCATTCTAATAAATGAAACTGACAGGAATGAATAATGGAAAACATTCCATTAATTATACATCACAATGGAATGTGGGATGAAAAATGAACTAAACCGATTTTAAAGTAAATGGCATACTACTCCAAGATAATACAGCATTCGACAGTCTATTAGGCATTTTATACGACTAGCTAAAAATAAATAGAGACGTGAACATTATTGATATGCAGTATAAACTTAAAGAGGATTATCTGCCCCTAAAGATTAAAGATAGCACAAGCCTCTCTTTCTCTGTGGAAATGAACAAAAGATAGACATACATCACAATGATGCCAATCTACATAAATGTGCAACCAAAGGATAACCTTCAGCGGAGCTGCTTCAGGCTCACTATTAGAGATGTGCCCAAAAGGCAATCGCCTCAGGCACTTAGTGTATACATTCATAAAGGCATTCTTTGATTATATTAGTATTCATTTGCATATGAATTGATATAGATCTTAAACTGATTAATGAAAGTCCATGATATGAAACATAGCATAAAGGAAATCATGATGGGATCATGATAATGAAATTCGTATCATGTGTAATTATGTTAGTATCTAAATTATCTCTAGTCCTAAGATCAACAAGATGGAACATTTTTGATCCGGATAGACTAACACATGTTGTACTCCTTAATTGGATCAAGCAGTAGATCTCATAAGCTATGAGCATGAGATGTTCAAAGTTAACATGTGGATGCTTGCTAAGAGTAGTCAAGTACATTGGATGACCTACTACGCGACGACCATATGGATTATCTATTCAAATATCAATGATAATCTCATCATAGCAACGGGGCAAGTATCCATAGACTTGAGGTACTCAAGGATATCTTGGATACTGATTCTGTGCTTTGACTCCATTCCTTGTTGCCTCATAGAGGTCGGTCATAGGGTGGTGATTAGGTACAGCTTGAGGTATTCGAAGGTAATTGGGTAGCCAATAGAGGATTTACCACTCCTGATAGAAGGAGAGTATACCCACGGCCACTTGTCAGGATCATTACTCAGGAATCTCTAGCCAAAGTGGAAAAGTCATGAAGATAGTCT
>CATIWF010026184.1:0-16865 GCA_949630135.1 Balakata baccata
ATAATTTAAATTTATATAAATTATAAGAATTAAATATAATTAATAACAATTAATATTTAAAATAAATGTGATTTAATTACATAATAATTAAAAGTAAGTAAAATTAATTGGAAATATAAAGATAAATAAAATAATTATAAAATACTTACTATTTCTATTTTATATATAACTCTTAATAATTGACAAATTAGTAATTTGAGGATAGACAAAATAACCATAAAATACTTACTATCTTTATTTTATATATGATTCTTAATAATAAACAAATTAGTAATCTTCATATGAATTATAATACAAGTCCAATATCTAATAATTATGTACAATGTAACCAATCTAATTGTATTAGTTAATAGGTTTAATTTTATCATTTATGCAACCAGCCTAATTATATTAGTTAATATGTTTAATTTTATCATTTAATAATTTAATTTATTAGTGAATAGTATGAATAATTATTAAAAACCAAGGCATGATAAAAAAATATAATAGACAAGATAATTAATGAGCCAAATAATATGATGTGAGTTTTTTTTATATATAGTATGATATAATAATCAAATATAATTAAATATTAGTATTTAAATTAAATGTGACTTAATTACATGACAATTACAAATAACTAAAATTAATTTGTCAGACAAATTATTATTATTATTATTATTTATTTAATAATGATGAATTCAATTATTAAAAACCACGTAACGATTAGGAATAATGGGAATAGACAAAATAACTGTAAAATATTTATTGCCTCTATATTATATATGACTTTTAATAATGAACAAATCAGTAATTTGATGGAATTTGAAATAAACATACACTTCTATAATTCACTATGAATAAAATATTATAATAAGACGAAATAAATTAATAAAAAAATAAAAAAAATTATATAAAAATTAAATGATGATTAATAACGAATTTAATATCTAATAATCATAAACATACCAACTTGATTATATTAGTTGATTGAGTTAATTTTGTCATTTAATAATTTAATTATTAGTGAATAGTATTGACAATCCATTATTCAAATTATTTTATTTTACTATTTATTAAATTAATTAACTTAAATATTAATGAGTAATAAAATAATTAAATAACTTAATAAGTAATAAAAAAATAATAAAAATGTGTTATAAGTAATAAACAATCAAATTTAAAATGATGAACAATTATATTCAAGATGATGAACAATTAAATTCAAAATTATGTACAATTAAAATATAAACATTAAACTTATAAATAATGAACATGCGATGAACAATTAAATTCAAAAAAATAAATAATCAAATTCATAATGATAAATAATAAAGTTCAAAATAATAAATAATCAAATTCTAATAAAAAAATTTATAAATTCATCACCATAATTTACTTTACATAATTTATTATTATTAAAATCGTAAAATACTTACTACCTCTATTTTATATATGACTTTTAATAATTGACAAATTAACAAATTGATATAATTTAAGATAAACATGCATTCTTATAATTTATTATGAATAATATATCATAATAAAATTAAATAAATTAATAAAAATTATATACAAATGAAATAGTAATTTATAATAAGTTCAATAATTAATAATTACGCGTTATTAAAAAACTAGTATGCTTAAAATTAAGATTATAATTACTCATAAAAAGATTATTATGAACGTACACGTCATAATATTTTACTCACCATATTCTCTTTAAAATATCCAACTTTGAAATTTTGAACCTATGGTAATAAGATTATAATTACTCATAAAAAAAATTTAAAAGTTTTCTTCTATCCTGGTATTTTTTATTTTCATGCAAATATATAAAAATAAAATGTTGTTAGAAAAACACCAAAATTTTTGTATAGGACCCGTAAAAATAGTATATATAAAAAAGTTACTTTTGTTGGGTGTTAAATATATAATATATGAAGAATCGATAATTGAGATGGGAGAAGAAGAAGCAATAATCTCGAAAACTCAAGTGAGTGAAAATCATATAGAACATAAATCTTGATGGAGAAACACTTTTTAGATGGTGTATTTCGAAATGAATGACAAATACATCAACTACATTCATGAAAAGTTGATAAGGATGTAATTTATTGGGAAAAATAATCAATAAGTATGTCAAAATAAAAATTAAAGCAAAAAAAAGAAAATATAAAATTTACGTGGTTCGACTCTTAATTGTCTACGTTCATGAAGAATAATTAATTTTTTACTATACAAGAAAATAAAAAAATTACAATATAATAAGATTGTATCTCTCTTAATTTGAACAAATGCAAACTCATAATTTATCGTATTTCCCTTCTCATGTAAATTAGAAAAATAGCTCTTATTTCTCTAGAACCCTAGAGAAAATTTCCAAATCTTCCAAAAATTGTTTCCGAAGTCTAAAAATACCCAAACAAAAATTTAAATTTGCAAATTCCCAAATTGCTATTGTATTTGTTCTATTTGCTTCGTTACATTAAAAGTTTTGATATTGCATATATTTATATGCTCTCTAAACTTTCTAATCAAGAATATGAATACTTGTTCAATTAGGAATACATTTCCTAATATAAGTCTTAAAACTTATCATAATCTAAGTTTAATACTTATCCAAATCCAAGTCTAAGATTTATCAAAATCCAAGTCCAACTTGGATTCTCATAATTTAAAAATTAATTATAACAATTTCCACCTTGATTTTTGAATTGCAATAATATTATTGGCCTAAATTCCTCAACTATATATACCCGAATCATAATTTGGTCCTGCATTCTGATTCTAAACATGGCCAATATACCATGTAGTTAAAACTAGTCAATAGTGCTACTCGACTCTGAAGAGAGACCTCAATCTCTCATTTTGATCACCAGTAGGTTCCATCCATTTAAAACCATCTACACCTTAAAAAATATTTATGCATGCAACTCGTTTCCAATCAGTATTTGAAGTCTTCACTGTGCTACTAATTAAATGGTATACTCTTCGATACAACTTTTCTTTCATTAAGACCACACAACCTTGAGTAATCCTTAGAATTTCACTCTTATCATTGTAACTAAAGCTTTTAGAATCTAAGATATTCAGAGAAATTAAAGTCTTCCACATCTTTGGGATGTATGCTATATCCTCCAAAGTTATCACCACTCCATTATACATTTTGATTTTTACACTATCAATATTCATGACTTTTACCTTATAATTATTACCCAATTTTAAGACATCAGTCAACCCTTCTTGAAATGTATTAAAATAATCCATTATGGAGAAAATATGAAAAACACAGTAAGAATCTAAAAGTTAATCATCACAGGATGATGCATCATTCTTTTGGGTGATTACATGGGTATCTTCATTATCCCAAGCAAGAGAAACTAAATTATTCTTTTCATCATGTTTCTTGCCATTCCGGCAATTCTTTTTGAAATATCAATACTCTTTACATCTGAAGCACTGAATGTTATCTAATTTCTTGACTTTGGATCTATACCTGCCTTACTTAGACTCCTCCTTGTCATTAGCTCGCCCTTTCTGACTCATACATTGAAAAAACCAATGCCTTACTATCTCTATCCCCACTTTTGGTTTTTTTTCGAGTTTCAAGAAATACCAATTGTGCCTGAGCAAAATCTATAGTCACAAAATATTTTTCCGCAATTAACAAGTCAATACAATTCTCATAAGAGTCAGAGAGTAAAGAAAGAATAATTTGCACCTTATTAGCTAAATATATTTTTTCCAGTTTATCCCAAATCACTGCAATAGAATTCTCCTCAATAACATTATTTATAATGTTATCATCGATACAAAGACGTATCGTACTAACACACATTTTCTCGAGTTCTTTCCAGTCTTCATTGCTCATCTTTTCCTGCTTTCCCTTCTCCTTTCCCTTCAATACTTTTGCTAAGCTTCGTTGAACTAGGATCCTTCACTCTTCTTTGCCAAAGAGTAAAAGTGATTTTTCCATCATACTTCTCTACTGTAAAAAGTGATGATGAATTGTCTGACATGCTAACACACGTTTTTTCGAGTTCTTTCCAGTGTTCATTGCTCATCTTTTCCTACTTTCCCTTCTCTTTTCCCTTCAATACTTTTGCTAAGTCTTGTTGAACTAGGATCCTTCACTCTTCTTTGCCAAAGAGTAAAAGTGATTTTTCCATCATATTTCTCTACTGTAAAAAGTGATGATGAATTGTCTGGTATGCTTACTGAATATTAATCGAAACTAGCTCTAATACCACTTGTTGGGAAAAACAACTAATAAGCACGTCAAAATAAAAATCAAAGTAAAAAAAAAAAAGAGAATACAAGATTTACGTAGTTCAACCCTTAATTGCCTACGTCAGAGAGCAACCAATTTTTCACTCTATGAGAAAATAAAAAAATTACAATACAATAAGATTGTATATCTCTCTTAAATTGATCAAACTCAAACCCACAATTTATCGTATTTTCCTTCTTACATAAACTAGAAGAATAACTCTCACATCTCTAGAAGTCCTAGAGAAAATTCCTAAAACTCCCAAAGGTATTTTCTGAAACTCAAGAATACTCAAGCAAAAATTCAAACTTATAAATCTCTAAATTGTTCTTATATTTGCTCTATTTGCTTTATTGCATTAAAAATTTTGATTTTACTTATATTTATAGGCCCTCTAAACTTGTCAATCAAGAATAGAAATATTTGTCTAATTAAGAATACATTTCCTAATCCAAGTCATAAATTTAATCCTAATCTAAGTTTAAAACTTATTCAAATTCAAATCTAAGACTTATCGAAATCCAAGTCTCTGCAATTTAAAAATCGATTCCAACATAATTAACATGAAGGGAGCGATGGGCACGGCTATACTCTGTAGGGCAAACCTGTAGGCAAGCTAGGTGATGAACTTGGATATGAACCAAGCCGTACAATGGGCAGACACACATAAATGCATAACCACTGTTGGGCGTAAATTATATTGTGGACTTTGGTACATAAAGTATTATGCACTAAACACGTGTGAGAAAAGTAATAAAAATACGGTGTCAATTTATAAATAAAACAAACTTATACATATTCGTTTATTGATATAAGTTCATTAGTTATCAGAAAAAAGTTCATTAGTTTATTGATAAAATTTTATTTTAGTTTAAAAAAAATAAACAGTTATTTTGTATTTTTTTTCGTTTTTAGATACTATGTCTCGATTTATTATTTTTTCGATGCACTTTGTGTTGATTTTTTGTTACGTTTTGAGTTTTTTTGAAAATGATTTAATAAATTCGTACCTACAAATCAAAATACAAAAAATATCCATTAAATTAAGTACACAAATAAAATGAACTTGTATTAATATAAGAAATTAATCTTTACTAATAAACTAACGAACATTTTTCAGTAAACTAATGAACCTTTAGTTCATTTATTATGAACATTTTCAGTTTATTCATAATGAACTCTTTCATTAAACTAATGAACATTTACTTTATTTGTAATGAATTTTTTTTTAATGAACTAATGAACATTTTTCAAAAAAACTAATAAACCTTTAGTTCATTTGTAATAATTGTTTTCAGTTTATTCGTAATTAATCTTTTCAATAAACTCATAAAACTTTTCTTTATTTATAATGAACATTTTTTAATAAACTAATGAACCTTTAATTCATTTGTAATGAACTTTTTTTTCAGTTTATTTATAATGAATCTTCTCCATAAACTAAAAAAATATTTACTTTATTTGTAATGAACAATCTTTAATGAACTAATGAATATTTTTTAATAAATTAATGAACATTTATTTAATAATAGATGATGAATATTTACAAAAATTTTATCGTGTGATTAATAGTTGTGTAAGTTTGATTTATTTATGAAATTGCTGCTGCTTTTTATACGTACGATGAAATTGATCTATAATATTATATTGACTAGAGTATCATATATAACAATTGACTGTTGGGAATCCCATCGGATAGTTGAACGGGCCCTCGTTGGGCTTTCAACATGGGCTCTTGATGGGCACATAATAGTCCATTCTGTCGAGTATTAAGTAATTATTCTAGCTTGAGAGGATGTTTCATTCAATTTTTTAGTCGGTTGTTAGTTTTTTTTTTTTTTATATCCAACAACTATTTTAGAGGTCTTTGATTAAATATTTTAAACAGTAGTTATTAGTTGATTTTAGGCTCAAATAATAATTGATTGCAAAAGCTCTATTATAGTTCAAAAACAAAAATATCCTATTCAAAATTTAAAATATTATTTTTTAAATATTCGTTATTACTAATCAACATTCATATATCATTATTTAATTTGTCTTCTTCTATTATATAAGAAAAAATTATTTTAAATTTATATTAAATTAATTAATTATATTTATAAATTATATAATATAAAATTTTGAAATTTTTTTTCATAATTATTATATTTTATTATTATTAGAATAAATAATTGTATAAAAAACTAATTATTTTATTTTTTATTTATTCATATATCATAAAAAATATATTTTATATTATATAAATAATACTTTTATTAGTAATTTTATATTCTAACGGCAATAATTCAATGTATTTTATCAAAATACTAGCATAAATTAACTATAAATTAATAGATATCTGCTGCGTTTAATAACTATAAACAAACAAGGGCTTAATGTTTTGTTTGTATTATAATGAAAATTATGTTGTGGAATTAGATTGATTTCAAAGTTTATATTTTGTTGGGGTTTTTTTCTTCAAATAAAATTAATAATGACTACACATAATTTAAAACAGAATTATAAGCTGCTAAAGCATAGTTATTCATACAGAACAAACATCTTCACCTAAACTTTCATATTAGGCCATAGAATCGGCATGAGTATGAGCTTCAGCGCAATCAGCCACAACCATGCTACCACCGCCCTGTACATTTTTGTACGAATATCGGCGAGCCAACAACACATAGCCGAACATGTTAGCTGTGGTTATGGCTGCAAGAAGCCAATAAAAATTGTCTAATCGGCTACCATTCAAGTTATTACCAAACCAGCTCTTGCCATATTTCCCCGTTAGATGATCCACAACTGTAATCAGCACACTGCTAAGGAAATTTGCAGCTCCGATCACACTCAGGTAAAATGCAATACCTAAACTTCGCATCGAATCAGGAACTTGGTCGTAGAAATACTCTTGCAATCCTACTAGCGTAAATCCATCTGCTATGCCGATAATGATAAATTGTGGAGCCAACCAAAATACACTCATTGACAATGAACCTTTCACTCCTTCCTTCTCCACTATACAGAGTCTCTTTCTTTCAATAAAAGCTGAAACTACCATTGTGGCGATCGAGAACACCATTCCAATGCCGATCCTTTGAAGAATTTTGATGCCTCGTTCGTTTCCGGTCGCCTTTCTTAGTATTGGTACAAGAAAATTCGCGTAGATGGTGACGGTTATTATCATTCCAATGGCAGAAAGTGCGTAGATGGAGGCTGGAGGAATCACAAATCTCTTACCGATATTTCGGTTTAACATAGTTCCTTGCTTGATGAAGAATGTGTAAGCTTGTGCTGTGCAGATTCCAAATGGTATGGTGGTTAGCCATATTGGGATCATGTTGATGATAAGCTTCATCTCCTCTACCTTGGTCACCGTTGCAAGTCTCCAGGGACTGTGTTTGTCGGCAGAATTTTCTGTATTTTCCAGGATTGCAGCTCTGTCGAGGAACCTGCAATTGAATGAAAAGGAATGTGTGTATATTGTTCAAACCATCATACTACCACAAAATTACCGTCGAAGGCGACATAAGCTGTATCATATGGATAAAAATTGTTATAAACTTACTTGAGCTTCCTTGTATGGCAGAGAAGTCTGCCTGTGCCCGTCTGGGATTTGGAGAAATTATACAATTCAGCAGGATTAGAAGGATATGGAAGGTTTCTTTTTCTTATAGCAGAAACAAGAACCTGCAACATTGGAGTTAAGGGGCTGCCTGTGGGTGACCGAAACCGGTAAAATGGCCTTCCAATAATGAATATAGCCAGTGATAAAGCCATAACTAATGTGAGAATAATATCTGCAGAATCCCAGCTGAGATGATCTTGAACATAAACAATGACTGTAACACCAAAAAGAAGTCCACAGCAAAGTCCAAAATTCCACCAGTTGAAAAATGACATCTTCTTCTTTCTTTCTTCACAGTGATCATCCTGGAATTGATCAGCTCCGAAGCTCTCCAAGGATGGCTTATGTCCTCCAGTTCCGATGGAGATTAAGTATATAGCAAGGAAGAAAACTATTTCATGATTCTTGTTGGTCTCATCACCGGGCTTTAGACTTGGAACAAACTGGGACATTGTTAAAAGAAGCAAACCCTGTTTTTGATTTGTACAAATTAACGAAGTTAAAACTTTGTTTTAGCATAGATAATTATTATATGAATATCAGGTGATTAATTGTAAATTACCAGGAGATAGATGATTGATGAAACCAAAACAGTTGAGAACCTGCCTAAGTAAGCATCAGCAACAAATCCTCCAAATAGAGGCATCAAAGTAGTGACACCAGACCAGTAGTTCACACTCTTCGCAGCCGTCTTAAGGTCTTGATGAATCACTCTGGTTAGGTAAATGATCAAGCTGGTTGCTATCCCAAAATAACTCAGTCTCTCGCTGAATTCAATTGCTGCCACATTATTCATTAGGAATTAAGAGCACCTTGTTATTACTAATTAAAGATAGAAACTATTAATGACCCAAATCCATATATGTGCTAATCTATATTATATTGCATGCCATGTGCATGCTTACTACTTTTTCTTGTACATTAATGGACAATATTTATGCAAATCCAACAGCAAGTTAATTAAATCCACAATTAATTAATCAATATATGAAAATTTTAACATTTACGTGACATTTTAGCAAAATAATAACAATAATATTGATATTTTTTTTTAGATTTTTATCGCATACATATGATTACTTACCAATGATAAAAAGAGAAGCTTTCCAAGCACCGGTGCGAGCTCGGAGAGGATGCCTTCCTTTATGATCAACAGAAGAATCATATACCCATTTCTCTGAATTTACTTCCTTTAGTGGCTCCATTTTTCACTAGAAAAATTAATTGACGATATATGAATGTAATATCAGGGAAAGTAATGAAAACAAGGACTTGAAATTTTTCCTAGAAGTGCGGATATATGGCAGAGATGAATACGATCGAGCATCTTATATATAGAGATCAGTTAGAGTGGAGGATTTGATTCATTGACTCGTACTATGTAAGTTTTTGGATTCTAAAAAATTTAATAGTTGAAATGAGTTTCAACAAATGGAAAAACATGTAATAATTGCGAAAGAGAATTGCAATTAGTTTAATTTTCACTGAAAAAAAAAAATGGGTGTCGACGTTGATCTTTGATGGGAATGGCATCTATGAGAAAGGAATTCTTTTCTTTTCGTTAATTTACACTTAATGTGAAACCCCACAAATACAGTCATGCGTATGAACTCCACTACCAGAATGGCATTTTCTTGCCATATGATACTTATGCCAAGAATCTAAATTCTTTACGTACATATGGCTACTGTTAATCAATGTTAATATCAATCCCCTTAATTCTTAGCCAGTTAAAAATACGTGAAAAATATTGAATTTTGAGTCAAACTTGATAATTACTATGATTTATCATTGTAATTCATTATTATTATTTAGAAATAGATAATTATCCAAAATTACAAGTCTTTTTTTTTTTCATAATTTATTGATATGAAATCTCTTATTTCAAATTTTCAATAGCCTTACAATGAAAATATAAGCAAAAAAAAAATCATTGTAGAATCTATTAACATATAATTGGGTATATAATATCTCTAGGCAAAGGAGAGATTTTAGGTCGAATATAAGAACTCAAATTAGATATTTACATGATGTGCTAGCTTTCCAATCCCATCTTATAAAGAAATGAGAAATGAAGAAATTTTTATAAGTTTATACACTAACTATTGATAATTATTTGGATTGGGATGGATTTTTTGACATTTGATCCAGGTAGGGTTGGATTTTGGGAAAATCCAAAGTGCCATTTAGCAGGAATAATATTTATATACCCTGCCTATATATTAAAGAATATTTTTTTTTAATTTATATAAATAGCTTAATGTGTTTTTTTAGTGAATATAAACTTTATTAGTTATGCACGAATTTATTAATACTATAATTTTATTAGTTAGATCAATATGAATTATGAAATGATCTTTAATAAATTTTTTTGTTGTTTTTTAATTTATTTTAATGTAAATTAATTTAATAATTCAAATAAATAAAAATAATATTAAATATAAATTAATAAATTAAATATATCGAAAATATATATTCGTTTGGAGATTCCTAATACATTGGAAATGAGGATAAAAATTAATTTTAATTTCCTATCAGAATATGAGACAGAGATAAAAATATAAATTTACAATAAGATACGGGCATAGAAAAAAATGAAAAGCAGGGCCAATTAATCGTTTTAAGTTGTGCGGTTTGACAATTTGACGGTTGTTTTGTACTTACTTGAAGTGGCAGCTTGATAACATTGGAGTTCAGTGGACACTTATTACGTGCGCAACTTAATTTGTCTTCTTAGTGGTAAAGACAGCATGATTAATACATGTATTGTATAAACTGAGACAGACTAATTTGGGTAATTTAATTAATAATAATTGCAAGTCAGTATATATGATTTTTACTTAATTAAGTAAAAGATTTTCATGGACATGAATTAGTGGTGGGCATTTGAATTATGGGAATTTATGATGATGATGGTCACCTCATCTTTTTATTCAAATCTCCATATGTTTTTCAGTCTACTTTCGTTCATGCAGCCTGTTCTGTCCTACATTCATCCATTAATTTTTAGAAAGCAAGTGATACGTTCATATTTGTTATAGTTGTATTAGTGTTTTTAGTTGTTTAGTTTTTTTATTTTTATGTAATTTATGGATAAATTTGATATCTAATTGTATTTTTCATAATTTTAAGTTTTAAGTGGTGGAAAAAAGCATAAAAGACATATTTTGATATTTGATTTGAATTGTAAAGAAACTTTGGGTAACAATGGAGTCCATTGAAAATGTTAAGGAAACAGCAAGTAACAGAAATTTACGCTCGGATCTTCAACTAAGCTCATCATTAATCATTTGGCTTTCTCAAATTTTCTTTTTTTTAAATTAAGACATTAGTTATCGAATAGAATTAAATTATCATTTGACCCAAATAATCAAAATATAATAATTTTTATTGGTGATTTTATTTAATAATCCAGTTTACACTAGTAAAATCTATTATTTGTTAATTTTGAATGTTTCATCATGCTCCCATTATGGACCTAGGTTAATTGAGCGTTATGGACTCAGGATCCAGCAGTTATAGTTTTGTAAATAAAATAAATTTATACAATTATCAAATATAAGATGATAATTTTATAAATATTGGAGAAATATTATGAATAAAGTAAAAATTCATTAGTTTATTAATAGGGCAATTTGCATAAAAAACCGTAAACTTTCATATCAAAATAATCATATTTTTTATTTTTTTTAATAATTAAAATATAGTATCGGAAGAAATTTAGTTTGGTTTAACAGTAATGTGTGACACTCCAAATCTATTTTTTGATCCAGTAATATAAACGATTCTCATACTGAAAATACATCTGCATTGATCTAGTTATATCTGTGCAGATCTAGACAACATTCAACTAGTTTTAAGCATATATATATATATATAAACTTAAAGCCATTTGATATATAATTCTGCGTAGATTTATGTAATTTTTTAACTACTGTTACACTTTTTAAAAAAAATATTATATTAATTTTTAAAAATCAATAATACATATACATATTAATACATATCAGTAGTACTAAATTAAAAAAAAATAGATTTGCAGTGTCACGTAACTGCTAAACTAAACTAAATTTATTTCGAAACTACATTCGATATGAAATTGAAAGTATGTATATTTAATTGTTAAAAAATAAAGAATATGATTATTTTGATAGAAAAGTGAAAGTTCATGGTTTTTTATGGAATTTGCCCTTATTAATAAAAGTTCATTTCTTGTAAATTATATGTTTATTATCAGTAATCTATATCTTATAAATTGTATATTTATTTATTATAAATTATAGGTTCATTAGCAATAAAGTTTTTATTACTTTATTGAGGCATGTTCATTTGCTATAAAATTATAAATTCTTCAGGAATAAAGTAAATATTAATTAGTTTATTAATAAAAGTTCATTAGTTTATTACTAAAAGTTCATTTCATTTATTTATATATTTAATTTAATTGATATTATATATGTATATATATTTTTATTTTGATTTGTAGGTATGAATCTATTGAATCCTTATGAAAAAGATGCATCGTGTATTTAATTTAATGAATATTATATTATCTTTTTTAATTTTTATAATAATAGACTAATGAATTTTTACTTTATTTGTAATGAACATTTCTTTATTGAACATTTCTCAATAAACAAAAAATAATATTTAGGAAATTGTCACCGTATATTTAATAGTTGTGTAAATTTATTTGATTTATAAAATTGTTACCGTTTCTTACGCATGTAATAAATTTTACGTCCATAATACTCTATAGACCTAGGTCTATAATATAATTTGTGCATGCTCCCATTTATTACATTTGAATGGATATTATGATCCCTATTTGTACTTGATATTTAAGCATCTATACTATGTAATAAAACTCACGGTGCAAAATAATGTAGCTACTACAGTATTGTTCCACTTTTTCTTTCGCTTTCTGATGGAAAATGATGCTATTTTAGCCCTCCTTTTCTTGAAAGAAAACAACACCATATTTTCCATTTCAGCGATGCATCTCTGGAAATGCTGTTGTCTAACTCCTCCTTTTAAGCTTAGCTACAAAACAATGTCGCAATTCACACCTATATACAATTAGCCTTGAACAATTTAATAGACAAAAGTCATTCCCTCACAATAATTTCACAACATAACTTTTTTTTCCTTTTACTTCAACACATCTTTTCAATTAAAATAAGAAAAAGAAAAAGAAGCTAAAAAGAAGAAGAAGATTCATTTTCTATTTATCTTCTACTTACTTGCTCGAAATAATGTCTTTTTTTTCCCCTTCCCTCCATTTTAGCTTGCTTAGGGCAAATTTGAATTTTTTTTTCACTCTATGTGAAGAATTTTTCTCGCATCTTTTAAACTAAAATAAGAAAAAGGAAGAAACTAAGAAGAAGATTCATTTTTTATTTTCCTTCTCTTAACTGCTCGAAATACATGCATTTCTTTTTTTTTTTCTTCCCTTTCTTTTAGTTTGCATGGAGTTGATTCGAAGTTTTTTTTTCTCACTCAATGGGAAGAATTTTTCTCCTCCTCAAATATGGAAGTAGAGATGTATTATTTTTCTTTCTCACCTAATCTTGCTTCTTAACAACTAATTGAATTTCTTTTCTCTATTCTTTAACCAAATCTGTGGAAGACTGGGAAAGTTTTAGGGAGAGTTTTATTGAGAGAACACCTTATGTAGAGAAAAGGTGATTAAATGAGGTGATGATACTCATAATTAATTAATTAATTAATAAATTTGGATTGGGCCAGAGTAGAGGAAGTATAAATTTATTTAAAAATGGTCAACTAGAAAATTAAGCAAAGCAATTAATTTTAATGTTGAATATTTAACTAAAGCTATTTTTGGATAGAAGGATTTTAAACGAGAGATTTTGAACAATTTATAAATTTATGTCAAATTTATTATTTGGTTAGTTAAAAAATGTCAAAATATATGGATTTTTTAAAAAATCATCATCCATCAAAATTCTTTATTTTTGAAGAAATTGATTTTCTACCTCTTAAGTAAGAAAGTTCAAAATTCATAAATTTTGATCAATGGAAAATTGTTGCCAATTTTTTTATTCCAAAATTATCTCTAGTAAATTAATAATATTCCAAAATTATCCTTAATTATAGAAAAGTAAAAATTAAATTTCTTTTAATTTCAACTAATTATTATTATTATTATTATTATTATTATTATTATTATTATAGTGTTAATATGTATTAAATTATTAATAAAAATATTTTTAGCAAATGTAATTAAAAATTATAATATATACTAACTTAATTTTTTTATTTTTCAATTATTAAAATAAAAAATTTTATTTCTTAAAAATTTTTAAGCATATAATGAAATTTATTATATATGCTTAATTAATAATAAATTATGAATTTTTAATAAATTATAAATTTGGAAATTAATTGTTAAATTTATGGATTTTGATCAATGAGAAATCCTTGTCAAATTTTTTATTTCAAAATTATCAACAATAAGTTAATATTATTCTAAAACTATCATTAAAAAGTAAAAATTATTTTCTTTTAATTTCAACTAATTGCTTTTATTATTATTATTATTTTTCAAAATAGAGTGTTAGTATGCATTAAATTATTAATAAAAAATATTTTTCGCAAATGTAATTAAATATTATAAAATATAATAATTTTATTTTTTTATTTTTCAATTCTTAAAATAACTAGTTTTATTTTTTAAAAGATTTTTAAGTATATAGTGAAATTTATTATATATGCTTAATTAATAATAAATTATGAAAATTTAATAGAGGGTAAAATTAAAAATTAATTATTAAATCTATGGATTCTGACCATTTAACTAAATATAAGTATAAGAGTAATTACATTATCAATTCATGAATTTTATAGTTAAACCAAATAATAAAATTGTTAGAATTCATAAATTTTAAAATCGCTCTCAAATGGTGCATAAATTCAGAGATTAAGTATAAAAAAAAAAGAGAAATAATCCGCATTTAGTAGCTTTTGCTATCATTTCAATTTTACTCTTGCCTAGACTTTTAAATATTTAACTCTTTCCTATACAGACAGACCAAGCTGCCCTATCCCCCAATATACTACTTATTCAGCTGTGATTACTATTATCTCATTCATTTTTAAATCATTATGACATTATATATTTATTCTGTTATTTTGATTTTTATAACCTGACGGAACACGAGAGTAACTAGTGTATGTATATAACCAATGCTTAACGGGCTTGAGCATAGAGAATATGTGAGGCTTCAGAGTATTTTTTTTTTACCAGTATATTTAACTTAGTATTCGTCTGGTAATTAAAATTGTGAGATTTTAAGTTTGAATTTCCAATAGGACCTCTAATAATAATAAAAAAATAATAATAATTATTATTTTTTCTTGAGTGGATATTATGGTCAGTTTGGAGCAAATAAATATGGAAATTTTACAAAAATATCAAAAAATTGGTACCTATTTGCATTTTTATTTGCGCTCAAATTTTTTCCAATTTTACCGAAAACAACTTTATAAAATTATAACAGCATCTAAATCTCAAAATCACCACAAAATATGCCCAGACGGTATATTTTCGGTATACTTAGGGGATATCATGGTTCAGTTTTTACAAAAAATAACAAAAATAACAAGAACAATTAAATCATTAAAGAATAAAATTCAATCAAAATTCAAAACATCACAAAAATATCAAACAAATAGTTTGGTATACCTTTCAGAACACTTTGGATATACTTTAAAGATATTTTGAGAATTCCTTAGGAATACATCTGAAATATTTTGGATATACATTGAAAATACTTTATGTATACCTTGTTCTCGAGAAATTCTTAAAGATGAATTCTTAAGGAATTCCCAAAGAGGAATTCTTTGAGAATATATATATTGTGTATACCTTTTGAAATTCTAGGTGAATAAATATCTTGGGAATTCTCAAGGAATTTTCTGGGAGGAATTTTCTGGGTATGCTTTTTGAAATTCTATGGGAATACCTTGGGGATTCTCAAAAAATTCTTTGGAAAAAATTTTCTGAGTATACCTTTGAGAATTCAATGGAAATACCTCGAGTATACTTTTGATATATTTTAGTGATTTTCAACCAAAAAAACAAAAAAGCAATCAACAACAACATAGACAAATTCCAATTAAAAAATAATTAGTTAATTAAATGGATCAGTTGAACACTGTTAAGAGAAAATGTAGTAGTTGATTAAAAAAGATAAAAAAAAATTGAAAGAAAAAATTTAAAATCAAACATGCATTTGATTGCTAAAATACAAACCAACAAAATCAAACTTCATCCAAGTTACCGATTGAAACATCTCAATCTTTCCTTTTCAATTGCTAAAACACAAACCACTAGCATTTTCTAGTCGTTGTCTCTCAATGTCTCAAACAAATTCAGAATATTAAACCTCTTTGGCGACCGACTTTCTATAGCCACTGTGTCAGTGAAATAGAGTATTTGAATGACATCCTCGACACACCTCTATGAAAGACAAATCAGCAGCGGATAAGAAGCCAAAGAACATGCGATTGCACAGACGAAGCTAGCTTGGGTACACCGGTACAAAATACGAAATGCAACTTTGAATGAATAATTTTGTCTTCAAGGTCTATCCATAGTAGAATGAAAAAGAAAAGAAAAACAAAATAAACAATAGATTATAAAAAATTTCAGTAAAAAAGAAAAAAAATTCGATACGGACGAAAAGAAATAGAACTAAAGATAAATATGAAAAAACAATTAAAATGTGAAAACCATGAAATTTCCTCAATAAATATTTGATGTATGCTACCATTTCAGCCTCAAATATATCAAACCAAGCCATTTAACTTTCCCTTTTTTTGCTGCAGCTATACGCGATTAGTTAGATTAATGTCTAATTAACTAAGTTTTGATTTTAATTATATATCGATTTGTTAGATTAATGTCTAATTAATTAAGTTATGATTTTAATTATATATATATATATAATTAAAATCATAACTTAATTAATTAGACAT
>CATIWF010026189.1:0-38989 GCA_949630135.1 Balakata baccata
GATTGTAATTTTTAAAATTTCATAAGGAATTTATATTTGTATTAATTCAATTCATAAATTTATCAACAAATATAATATAAGATAAATGAGGGAATAAATTTACAAATAGAAACAAAGGGAATTAGTGGCATAGAATATAGGACCAAAATCCAACTAAAAAAATAAGAGTGATGGGGCATTCCAATTAAGGCGGTAAGGCAACATATTATATTGTAACCCAAAAAGCAAAAGGAAAAGAACAAAACCGTGAAAGAGCGACGCGGAAGAAAGAGGATGCGAATGCTTGCTTTGCATAATTATAATTTGGACCATAGAATCATTGTCTTTGTTGGGATACAGATATTTTGGATTTTTCTTTCTTTCTCGTTTTTTTTTTTTTTTTTTAAAATTTCATTTTCTCACTGCTTGCTGTTTTGCAATTTCAATGTCTAGCATCCTATCCCGAGCATAAATTCCACTACTAAAGTGCTCGATCCAGTGGCGGAGTTAGTACTTTATGGTACAAAATTTTATATACTAAATTTTCAATATTTTTTTTAAAAAATAATATAAATTTATATATAATTACATTCGTTAGTACTAAAATGAATGTAGCCACTGGCTAAATATTCTTTTCCCCCATATTAAGACCAACAATTTTAATGCTTATTGGTAGCTTTTAAAAGATTAATGTTTTTGGCTGTGTCGAATGTCTTTATTGGACAACTGATTGTTGAAAGATCATCAGAACCTTGTTTGCTTAATAATTTCTTCGAACTGTGTTGCACCGTTATCAATTTATCATCGCTTGCTTTGTCTCTCTCTCAGCTGAGTGAGAGTTGCTTAGTTTTATAGCAAGTTAATGTGCTCTTAACGAGAAAAATACAGTTACTCTCAAAGTGGTGGATGAAATGGTAGGGTTACAACACTTTACGCCTAACTCAGTAACTAGAGATAATAAGTTTTTGAGTTTAAGTACTCTTCTTTACGTGATTTCGCCTTTATAATAGTGTAAGGTGATGAATACTCTCTATTGTGTAGTTCACAGTTTACTGAACCCTTTAAATATATTTATGAGGTGTTCTCTCTTTCTAGTGCTAAAAAAAATAGTAAGATTACATTTTTTTTTTTTTTAATAAAAGGTATTGAATTCGAATTCTGGATATAAAACACGTTTAAAGTTTGAAAGTAACATTTTACTTCTTTAATGATTCTATCAAATATTTTGTAATTACAATATGGACAGAGAATTGCTTAATTTTATAGTAATCATAGGCTCTTAATAATTCTTCACTAAAAGGGTTTAACATACTTAACAATTTTTAATATTTTTCAACACTAATTTTCTAATTGATTGTTGATTAAAGATAAATTTTTAAAAATAATTTTTTTTTAATTTCTCTCTAGACGAGTGTTAGAAATTGTTATAAGATGGAGAATATCATTGGCATTTCTCTATTCCTAAATTCAATTAAAAACAATTACTTAGATATTTTAGTTTTTCAAAAAATCACATCAATACCTGAATTTGCTTATTTTATCACAAGCTATTCTTTTTTTTTATTATTATTAATTACAAGATAAAAGGGATAATAGAACTCGAATATGGATTGTTCAGAAAACTTCTATAATCTTTAACCAGTTGTCCCATAATGGATTCTCTTATCACAAGTTGCTTTATTAGCAAAGGAAAACATTTGATGGCATTGATAACTGATCATCATGC
Organism: Balakata baccata; assembly: GCA_949630135.1. NCBI lineage: Eukaryota > Viridiplantae > Streptophyta > Magnoliopsida > Malpighiales > Euphorbiaceae > Balakata > Balakata baccata. Next base: position 1,706 of record CATIWF010026189.1, read on the forward strand.
GCTGGTTGTTCACTCTCCATTAATGTAGTGTCATGTTCAAATTTGATCGAACTTTTTTTTAATTGTTCGAAATTCGACTCGAAAAATATTCGAACTATTTAAATCAGACTCAATAAAGCTCGATTGAGCTAAAAAATTTAATAAGCAGTATATTCGGTTGACTCAATTCAAAATATACTCGATTAAGCTCGACCCTACTAGAACTAAAGGAGATGTAGAGTTTTTAGGCTATTTATATAATGAGGGTATAAATATAGTTTAATAAATAATAAAGATAGTCAAGCAAAATTAAGTTCATGAGCCTTATGAATCGAGTGTTGTAATATTCGAACTCGACTCGATAAACTATTTGAGCTTAAAATCGACTTGATTAACTCCGAATCGAATTCGAATATTTTGTGAATCAAACTCGAAAAATTCACAAATAGTTTGACTTATTTATACTCCTAGATGTAATACATTTGCATTAATAAGGGTATGTATCTACCGATTCAATCCAAACCGAATAATTTGTAATCAAAATATTCATGAGTATAACCTTTTAAAAATATTAACACAAATCAAATTAAATTTATCTAAAATTTTTGAGTTAAATAATAAAGAAATTATCCTATTCGAATTGAATTTTTGAGTTAAATAACAAAAGAATTGTTCCACCTAATTACTGACCTAAACAATTTAAATATACACCGAGCTATATTACATTTGTGGAGTTATTGATATCAATTCGGTTATTATATATATATGGATTTCTTCAAACATATGTCTCACTTTCAACTACATCAATCAAGCCTATTTGTATATCAGTTTTCTTACTTCATTAGCTAGGACTTACTTATTAGCCTGATTTTCTTGAGTCACCATCTGTCCCTTCAATTACAATTGGCCAATAAGCTTTTTCACTTCTTTTTTTTTTTTTCTGTGGTAAAGCTTATTCACTTTTATCTCATTAACTTCAATGCTTCTTGGTGGAGCAAGATTCTAAATTAGAGAATATAATAAATCAAAATTTTAAGTTAGGAATATAAAAATATATTTCTAATATTATTTGTAGAAAATAAATATTAAAAAATAGTACAAATTTATATATTAATATTATTATATTTTTTTAATAAATTGATGTGAAATTATTCACTTTTAAGTGAGTATATCTCTGCTAATTTTAAAAACACTATTTCATGTTTGAGGATCAAGAATTGGATCTAAGAGCTTATCAAAATAATTGATGAAGTTGTAACCAAAAAAAAAAGATGAAAGTGTATTTAAAGTTTCAACAATTCCCCGATAATGAGTTAATTTCATCAATAATCATTGAATTTTATTCTTATTGTAGTAAAATTACATAACTTTTAGTTATTCCAAAAAAGTCACTAAATTATTTTTTTTAATTCACTAAAATTAATTTCGGTCAGTTTTTAAATATGTATTACCGAAAATCTAATATAGCAACTGAAGTGTCACCGAAAATCTAACGTGACAATTAAAGAGATACTAAAAATATGACGTAAATAATTTTAGTAAAATAAAAATATAACTGATACTTGAAAAAAGTTCCATGATTTTACAATAATAAAAATAAAATTTATTAACTCCACCAAAAAAAATCTGATGTAACAACTAAAATATTACTAAAATTTTGATGTGATAACTAATGAGATATTAAAAATATATTGTAAGTAATTTTAATAAAATAAAAATATAATTAAATGGCTTTAAAAAAAAAATTTCAAGATTTTACTGTAATAAAATTAAAATTTATTAACCCCTCGACAATCTAAGATGATGAGAGCAGGAAACAGTAAAGCTTGACATGGAACTAAAAGGCATTCGTCATTAACGTTTATTTACACACTGGAAAGCAGAGACTATAGAGTAACAGTGTTACAGTACACTGCCATTTTCCAACTCACAATTGCAGAATTTTGTGCAAGCATTGGTGCCGTACATTTCCATTAATTAAATTTTGTTGTGTTCTTCTCACTCTTTACCCTTCAATTTCATCTCTTCATTCATATACATTTTACTTTAGTTGCAATTCATAATCATTCTCATCTTTCTTTTTCTCCAACATGATATCATTCTTGTGATAATTATAATTTAGATTAGGAGAAAATTAAAAAATAATTCTCAGATTTTCAAAAATTTTACAATTATATTCCGTAAATTATATAGACTTTCATGTCAGATACATCAGAATGCATGAATTATCCAGATAATATTAATTGTCCATATGACATGCCAGATAGGTTCGGAGTATAGTTTTGTGAAATCGATACTGTATTTGTTACAAAGTCAAAAATTCATATAATATAAAATAATTTTTTATAAAATTGAATATAATTATAAAATTTTTAAAAGTCTAGGTTTTTTTTTGTAATTTTTCCTAGATTATAATACTAATATGCATTCAACTGTTTGTATTCTTATTAAATTTTAAAAATATATGAACTTAATCTACCAAAAAAAAAATTATATGAATTTAGATTATGATTAAAAATCACTTAATTAAATTCATTTTGATTCTAAATACAACTAATAACACCTAACCTCATTGCTTTTCTTCCTGGATATGTATGAACAATTTCTTCTCTTTTATTTTTTTTACAAGAGCCACTGTAAAGGAAAAAATCAAAGATAGCTACCACACAATATGGTAGCAATGTGGTTGCTAAATTCTTTAGGCCAGATCATTATATTAATAATACTATCTAAAGTTTGGAGTTTGGACAAAATTTTGACTATGAACATTCAGCCCATGATTTGTTCTACTTAACATGGCAAATCTTGGCCATGAATGTGGTTCTGTAGGTGATTTTTCAAGCCAAAAAAAAAAATAGTAGAAAATAAAAAGAAAATCCCAGTTTGGAGATAAAGGACCAGAACCTTTCTTTATATATATATATATGTGGGAAAGGAATATAATTTCACTAAACACGCACATTTTTATCAACATCATATTATCATATAAATTTATTGCATGATAACTTGAAAATATTCTTATTTAAAAGAACAAACCAAATCAAGCCAAACGGATAGTGCCGTTATGGATAAAAGCAACAGCTTCTCCCTGTTGTATAATGGAAAATTCTTATGTAGAACAAATCGATAAAAGAGTACCACGTGACAAAATAACTTACACGAAATTATTTCATTAGTTTAGTCAATATAGACTCTGATTATGCAAGAATTTTAGAAACTCGTGAACATGCTATGGTTTAAAAGTTATGGGAAGATAAATGACTCTTTGATTGAATTAATATTAATGCAACAATGTAATTATAATTTTCACAGCGATATATAGAGAGCTAGAGAGATGAAAGAAAGGACCACAATGGGTATCAATAATTGAGAGTGAACAGCACAAGGTTAAATGTCAAGAGTAACTACGACTCCAACAACCAATAACAAGAATTAGCAGAAGATATTTGAGTGGTAGTAAATCATGAGAAGCCAAAAGGCAAAGTGTTCTTCTTTCAAAAACCTTGTTAATGATTTATTCATTGTTTTCGTTGAAAAATACATGACACATATACATACAAACACACAAGAATATGTTGCTAATTTTGTTGTGGTCCTCCTCTTCCACTCACCTTTGATCAGTCCCTTTTCCTTAGTTACTTTCTCTCTAGGAAAAAAAAAAAAACACGCCCTTTTATTAAGTACTTCAAGTACTTCATCAATTGTGTAGCTAGCTAGCTCCCACCCACTAACCTTTTCCTCACTCTCTAACAATGGAGCCTAAAGCCTTTGAAGGAAAGCGCAGTTCGAGAGAGAGAGCAACCGTCAAAGACGATTGCATTGTTGAAGACGATTTGTTAGAAGATGATGATATGGAAGAAGAAGAAGGTGGTGGTTTTGGTTTTGGTTTACTTGATGATGAGAAGAAGAAAGGAGTTAGTGTTATGCACGGGAAGAGAGGGACTGGTGGTGGTGGAGGTGCTTCGCAGCCTTCTTGCCAAGTGGAGAAGTGTGGGGTCGATTTATCTGAAGCTAAACGGTATCATAGGCGACATAAGGTTTGTGAGATTCATGCAAAGGCACCAGCTGTGCTTGTTGCTGGCCTAAGGCAGAGGTTTTGTCAACAATGCAGCAGGTATTTTTAGTTTTCTACCATTTCTTTCTTCATTTTATTTTATTTTATTGTTTTAATAATTTTCAATCTTTCTCTTAGTATTACTTTTACTGTAATAGTAAGCTTGATCTTTATGATTTTTTTTTTTTTTTAATCTTGTTCTCTTTCAATTAATGTACTCTCTTCAGCTAGCTTTTAGACGTAAATTTGGTTGTAGTTCTGTTCATGACCTTATAACGGTTTGCACAGTTGAACATATTGAATAACTTCAAAAAAATTCGATTTTTGTGATATGGGAATTTAGATTCCATGAGCTATCAGAATTTGATGAAGCAAAGAGGAGTTGCCGGAGGCGCTTGGCAGGGCACAATGAGCGGCGGAGGAAAAACTCAGCTGAAGCATGTGGAGAAGGATCGAGCCGCAAAGGATCATTTGGTGGTCAGTTGAAGGAAAGTCAGTGCAAGCCAGCTGATGAGAGAGCGAAATATCAGATAACTATGCCAACAGCAGGGAATTCAAGTTACAAACGTTCCCACATCAGATAAACTGACTATGCTCCCTCTCTTCTGTCATCCCCATGCCCATCTAGCTTTCAACCACTTCCAAAAACATGCTTAATTGTCCTAGTAATTAAGAATATATATCCATAAATAACTCCAAACAAAAATTGAAGCATTACTTGTAGCTTCTGCGGTTTGCTGTAATGTCATAACTAATGTGTGTATTCTAATTATATGAAGGACTAGACCCTTAAAGATTTGATATTCAATAAGATGTTTGTGGCTTTATCGATCCCTTTATGCTTATTGGTGTTTCACTCATACTTTTTCTATGAAGAACCCTATTGACACATCAAAGAAAAGGGTCTATAACAGCCAAATGTTGCCGGCGGTTGTGAAAACTGCATCTATTCGGGCACTCCCCAAAACCGCTGCTTATCTCTGTAGGGGGTGATTAAAACTAGCAGTAGGTAGAGAGGGAGGAGACACCATTATAAACCTTTTCTTGTTGTAGTGTTATTAATGGTAATGCTAGGGAAGTTGTGAAGTAAAATGTAGTTGAACCTCGAGCTTTAAATTCCAAGGAAGTTTGTGTAAATTTCAGTGAAGATGAACATAAATCAAGAAATATGAGGATTTATGTAGCACAAAGCCGTCAGCAGAGACAAATACTGTTCTGCTGCGCTTAGTTCCTTCAACTTGGTTATGAGAATCTGAATATGCATATGCGGTATTAATTATTTTCAAAATTTTATGGATATTGCTGAGTAATGTTTAAAGAGTTCTGATGCTTGTGATGTGTGTAGCTCCTCTATTAATGTCTTGCTTTTTCAAGCTGCTGTTCTTTCCCTTTTCTCTTTTTACTGCTCACTTTTCTCCTTTCAGAAAAGTGTAATTTCATCAGTATGCTTTTGATGAACTATTTTCAAATGTTGCAAACACACTGATCCTTACTAATTTCTTCTTACTATATGAATAATTGTAGAAAAATAAGATCAGCTTTAATATGTTGTAAGTGTTAATAAGTTGCAATAATTTAAAGATTCCAATCCATATTAAAGATTTCCTTTAAAAGTTGAACTATTTTTCTACATCAAATCTTGCTAGGTTTGTGTTTAAATAGAACACTGCAGAGCAAAACTAGTTTCTGATTTCAATATTTAGAGATAACAACCATGATTATGTAAGATATGCAAGAGAAATTCTCAGTTCGATCAAAACTCATTATTTTGAAATATTAACTCTAATGGTAAGGCCACATTTCAAGTATTTCAAGGACAGGTACATATTTCATATAGAAAAAATAAAAAATTTATTTCCATTTGTTATCACTGGAAACAATATTTTCTCTCAAGGTCATTACCTTAATCTATAAGCTGTTACTTCAGCATTGCATGGTACAGCATTGGCATCACACAAGTAGCTTATCAAGCCATTTACAAAACCTCTCTCTCTCTCTCTCTCTCTCTCTCTCTCTCTCTCTATATATATATATACAACTACGTCATATAGCTCTATGGAACTGCTAACAGCAGAAACGATGCGTGAAGATTATTACTGTCACCAGGGTTAACGACATGTCTCTTGAAGTAACATATCCAAAATGAGCAGAAAGCGGAATCGAGAAATCAGTGAAATTTTACGACTATGCAGGATATATCATCTTTGCTCTTCCTATTAACTGCTTCCTCAGTAAGGCGTTTTGCTGCAGAACAAGCATCTTTTACGTTCTTGATAGCATCTGCTGCTTCCTGGTTTGACTTCACCTGGCATCATATTGGAAAACAGATATTTGTTTTCAGGCTAATAATGCATCTATATAGCAAATATCAGAGCAGAGAAATAGACAGTAAAATTAATTTTCTACTAAAATTATGGAAATAATTTTCAAATAATTTTGAATTTTAGTTTTTATTTAAATTAGTAGAAATCTAAATAAATCTATGAATATTTTCTTAGTTTAAATTTAAATTTTGATTGTAACCATCCTTGATTGATGGAATTTTTTGTTACTTTTTCCTCGATATATATGTTCAACTTAAATGAACAAAATAAATAGTTTCTTTCCATCATTTCTATATTATGTTTCTACTCCATTTTTGTTAAATTTTTCCAACAGAGACTTATTCTCCTTAATTCTAGTTCTGCCAACTACATAGTGAAAGTAAGAGTTCACAACTATTGAACAATTTATTAAATATCCTGGTGCTTGGGGCACACAGCACTAGTGGTCAATGGATAATGAATTCCTAGAGAAGAGAAACTTCAAGATGGAAAGTCATTTTCCAGATTTTTATAACCACGCTGAAGGGGAGGAACCTACAAGAGAACCGCGTAAGCACATACCCATTAGTCCACCAACCACCCACAATTGTAGCAGGTGATTGTCAGTTGCAATAAGCACACTCATCTCACCTTCTATTCAGTACAATTTTCTCCTTTATTAGAGCAGATTAAGACAAATTGAAAAATATGATAACTCGCTGATTAACCAAGGTTAAAAAATATGATAATACGCTAAGTATACACATAGTCATGCCCTCCATTATTGATGAAAATTTTCTTCATTGAAGAAATTACATATAAAAAATAAAAAAAGAAGGCAAAACACATTATTAAGACCCTGAATTTTTATGAATGTGCACATTAAGCCCTAATACACCTTAGAAGAAAAATAGTAATGTGTAAATTTATAAAAGTCTAGTGGCTAAATGTGTACATTTATAAAAATGCAGCTTGTTGCCAAAAACAACCCACCGTCTAGGTCTAAACATTCTCATAATCTTCTCCGCGGAATTAAACTTAGTTTTATACCACATGCTGGAAACAGAACCTTGTTGAAAGTTGGAGCTACAACTAAACCGGATACTGATATACTTTTAAAGAAGGTAACAGATTTAAGGAACATTTTTAAAAGGCATTACTTTCAGTGAAGCAAACAATCTTTAATCTATAAAAAGTTGAAAGAATGAAGCATGATATAAAACTGGGGATCTAATTATATCATATAATTATATCATATAATCTGCACAAGGAGTAAGACCATTTATAATTTGAATAAAAAAGACAATTCCAAGAACCAAATTAAAATGAATGTCCAGTTAGCAAAGAGTATAACACACCCACCATCTCATACCCAAAGAGAGAAAGCCGAAGGTATTATTATTAATAAGTTGAAGAGCAACTTGAAAAGAATGTATTATAAGATGCAAAAGGCATGCCTAACCTGTTTTAAAATATTGTCAAACAGATTTGATCGCAGATAATCAGGAATATTGTGGCTCAGATGACCGTCAAATATTGCAAATAAACCAAGCTCACTGTCATCAACTTCCTTAAACTGTGCAACAACATAATCTTCCATGGCATGATGTGATTTTGCCTTGACTAAGTGATAGCCATAACATGCTTTGATATCTTACTCTTGCCTTTTCCAGAATCAGTTCCAGCATTTGCAGATGAACCTAAACCAACTTTTTCCTGTGATATGAATATTCAAATTGGTGATTCACACACACATACAAAATCTTGAGAGGATAATTGAAGCATAATCAAATAATGAACAGCTAATTCCTGAAATCTAATAACAATATGCAATCTTATCTTTGTCTAACACTCATAAAAAAATATATATAAAGAGGAAAAATAGAAGCAGAAGAAAAACACTGATTTACAACTCCTAGTACGTGTCGTGCAAATAATAGGCTCTAGAGTTGCCCCATCTGTTATTAATGCAATGGCCAACTCAACAACTAAATGAAGAACAGATGGGAACACAATTTCAGCCAGCCACCAATACACATCTTTGGAATTGAAATCTTGTAACTTGGAATTCATGATTCATTTTCTAAGCATAACTTGTCTATATTGTTTTAAGAAACACAAGCAAAATTCTTTAATATCCAAAAAATGACCAAAATCCTCTAAATCCTGCTAATTACTGCATTGAAACAAGAAGATTCCAAAAACACAAAAATCAATCACAGACCGATTTAGCTCTATAACAATTATCTTACAACTATCTAGGCATGATCTCTGTCAATGTTTACAAATAAAAAATCACCCAATTCAAGTCCAAACAAATACATCATAAGGATTCAAATTAAGAATTGAAAGACGAACAAAAATAAATAAAAAGGTGCAAAATTAAATTAGGTACATACCTTCATCTTGTGAAGGATTTCCTTGCCAGTCATTGGTTGGTTGTTGCAGGAAAGAAAGGAAAAGGGAAGAGTTAGAAGAAGAAAAAGAGAGGCGTAAAATGGAGGGGATGAAAATCAAAGAATTATTGGCAACGCATTCATTATCTTGTGCCGCGTTCCTTGCACTTTACCATGAAGCCTTCACTCTTGTTCCTATTCTATTCTCTCCTCAACTGTTTTTCTGAACAATCCAATTATTACCAATTTGGACTTTAATGCTTGACCATTCAAAATTATTCTTTTTTTTTTCTCTTTTATAATTCAACTCAAAATTTTTTATATAAAATTATTTTAATTTACTTATTAAAAAAATAACAGAATTTTATTCAGTCTGTTAATTTACTCCAGTGAAGATTTGTGAATCGAGATATTCTTTTTCCTTTTGTCTAAATGTTAAATCATCAAAATTGAATTGTAATTAGGAACTAATTTTCAATTTTGTTGGGTAGACATGACAGCGATTGTACGAAGACGAATAACTTGAACTCTCAATGAAACTATTATTATTATTTGTTGCAGTATAATAAATCAAATAAACAAAAACAAGGTAAAATTTACCTCAGTTAAAAATTAGGATTCGAGGATAACATCGCAGTTATACTTGCATGTAAATACTGAATTATATTTTAGCACAAGAATTTGAGATATTTCTTTCCCATTCAAAAACATCAAAGATCAATTTATCTTGTTGCGACAGAAGTTGTAAATCCAATGGTTTCTTTTTAAAAACGTTGGAGAAGATCACCATTAGAGTTTGACAAGCATGATGCTCATCCATCTTCTCTGCATCACTCATTTTCAATTCCAGATCCCTCCAAGGCTGGTAAAATGACCTGCATTACAAATATCCAACAACAATTTAGTTTCCTATCACACCAAAATCTTTCTTTTCTATTTTTTTTTTTTTTTAGGTTCATAAACAGAATCCTCCTCTATTTTTTCTGTTTCTATTGAATATAGTAGCAACTGCAATGGAGAAGGAAATGGAAAGGAAAGAAAGAACTAGGCATATTGGAATATAGGACATCAGAAAAACTATTTATCAGCAATCAAAAGCTTCTATGTTTTAATTGAATTAAACGTTCATCTTTTTTTCCTACCCCACAATGACCAAAATTTCTTTCAAAGGCAACAGTACAAATAGGCCACTAAAATATGGAGAAAAAGTAAATTGGCCCTTACAATAAAGATTGGTTCGATTGGCTCCCCATACTAAAATTTCCGTCCATTTTACACTATCAATACTAAAATTTTGATTCAACTAGCAACACAATTAGTCCCTAAATTTTGGGCCATTTTACATTCCAAACTTTTAGTATGAGGAGCTATTTGGACTGAGCTTTTAGTACGGAGAGTCAATTGAACCAAACTTTATGGGCTAATTTGTTTTTCCATCCATATCTCAAGGACCTATTTGTACCTTTGGCCTTTCTTTCAGATAAAGCAACGGTATAACCTCGGATAATAAGCCTTCATTAACTTAAGCAAAAATGATCGATCTCGTAGCGGAAAGGGAAGAGGGAAGGAAGAGGAAACTGCAAGGAAGATTATAACTTACCATCTCCATTTAGGATTGGCTTCAGTGGGGCAACGAACTCTTGACTGCAGCGCCACCACATCAGTTTCATAACCATGCAAGAATTCTGATCCAGATTCAACAAATATAAAAAAATTAATGAAAATTTAATTGCCAAATTAAATAAATTCAGATAACTTCCAGGTTCAAGAAGCTAGATCTAAACAGGCAAGTCAAGAAACCAATTAAACTTAGTATACCTGAATATTTGGAGGGACTGCAAAGAAGCAGAATATGTAGCGCAGAAACAACTGAAGGAAGCACAGTAAAATTCAAGCCAGTTAGCTGTTGGAGAAATAATATTGCTGTCGCTAATAACTCTTCACGATCGCATTTATAGTTATAGCTGTTGCTTTCTCCACATCGATTTTCTACAAATTCCAGAAAAAATTGCAAAGTTGTTGGGCTTGATCTTTTTGAAATTTTGGCATTTACATCACTAAGCTTCCAAGAAAGCTTCGCAAGAATGACAGCAGCAACAAGCCAACGTAAGAGTTTTGAGATCATAGACTCGTCAGATGGTGCTTTCTCTGAGTCAATCATCAAATTAACATGAGTTCTCAGGTGAAAGCTTTTCTCAGAATCAGACTTCAAGGCAGTAGAAACTGCCCACATAAGGAAACCTGAAAGCTTTTCCTGATTCTGTAAAAATGACATGTTTAAGGTAAGCCACAGATTGACTAATCAGTCTAAAAATATGAGAAAAATATATGGATTGATAAACAAATAACTCCAAACAAGGAAGTATGAAGTGTTCAAAAATGTAATTAGGTCGAGTTCTTGATAAATGTGACAGCCCGCTTTTTGGATAAACTAAGTCCACTACTGACCTGCTTTTGCCTGCTCCATAATTGTTCTTTTTTATGTCTGCTGTAACATAACTAAGTGACCATAACAACCTGCTTTCTTGTCCCTATTTCTACTAAAAAATTTTGGATAGCTACATGAGTATAATTACAAAAGTGAGTGAGAGTGAGAGTGAGTGTTTAGTGTGTGTTCGTGGGTATGTGTGTATGCATGCGCGCATGTGAGAGAGAGAGAGAGAGACCATGTGAAAAATGTTCACTGGAGGTGTGCTCATAAGTATGGCTGTCAATCCAGATTCTGCATTTGAACTAGAACCCGAAGTACCACATGCATAACAGGTCTGGAAAAGTTGATATAAGCCCTCAAGTGATAAAGTAAAATGTGGTTGGTATATCATCCTTTTCTGAGATATCTTCAATGTTGATATCATTATCTGTAGGATTGAATCAATTATTACAACGCTGTCTTTGATCAACTTGAAGCCACCAACCAGAAGTTTGTAGAGGTTAGACACCAATTCTGATAGCTGCTCAAGCGAATTATTTTGCAACCACTCCACAATGTCTTTGGATGGAAGAATATCTAATACAACCTAAATCCAGATATCAAGGAAAGTTAGCAAGAAAAAATAATAATAAAACATAAGATAACACCCATTTACTCTCGCTCATAAGTTGCATATTTACACAATTAGCTCAAGCCAGCATAAGTCAAGGATGTATCTGCAACAGTGTATCTCAAAATTGAAATTTGCAGTATTTTGTGATAGTGATTTGGTAATAAAATAGAAACAATCATCATATATGAGGAACAAATCCTACGCAGATTATGACTTCAAGGAACAAATATTAAGGTCCAAATAGTACAAGACAAGCAAAAACTAGTAACTACCTCAATGGCCACAACCAACAGCAGTGAAGAAAACCTGTTGTCGCTTTCATCTAGCATCCCACTAGAGATTGAAAGTATCGATGATATCCATGGAATCAGACCATGGTTTTTAACTAGATCACGAGTAATATTATGCAATTTAACGGACTTCTTCACTACCTGAAAAACAAATGAGAAAAAGCTTTAAATTTTGCATGAGTTTATATGCAAACCATATTGAAGAATCGACTTTTTTACAAGCAAGCACAAAAATTATAAAACTCATTGGTGGCATGAAGTACCATTGCCTTGAATATTAACCTCCCAACCCATTGTAAATAACGGGTATTGGAACTGCCTGACATCAACACAAAGTCTAGTTAACACTCCATGTTAATAATGTAAGCTCTAAATTTTGAAGTATAATGTGAGGTCTAGTTTACAACATTTAAGAATCAAATCAAGTCATCCATATCTTTGATTATTTGCATAATGTGTACAGAATGATGATTCAGAATGCAGTGACAGAAAAACCTATTGCAAATAATTGGTCAGCTACATGGACACATTCCCAACAGTTAGAAATTAAAAGAAACAAAGCTCATTAGAGAACACCACAAATATTCAAACTAAAGATTAGGTTCTTAATAACAGAATTCGAATCAGAAACAGGATCATGGAATCAGAACAGGTTGGCTGCTACTACCGTAAATTTTCTTGGACAGTTCAGAAAACTGATGAAATCCATTAAGAATTAAAACAAAAGTTAGATAAGCAACAAAAAGGGACTGCACAAAGATTAGTTAGCAATACATTTTATCACTCCGTAATTATTATTTAAGAAAGCAAATACAAGACACATCCATGACACTTTGATTAATAAACATGAGGCCACATATAAATGGCTTTAGGTGGGAGTTAAAAGACTGAAAAAATAGAATTAGCACCCCATATAATTGAAAGGAGGCTTTATTAAGTAATTCCAAAGGGCCAAACCAATTTGACACCCAAAGTCTTGAGGTGGAAAATGTGTAAGGTCCTGACTCGTGAGAGTACAGGTCAGGGTGTTTAAGTTTAGATTAAGCCAAGGAAGAAAGATTTTGGGTTGGGTCAAGTCTTATTACATTCTATTAAAATAGATACAACATTTCACATTTGAATGATAACTTATTTAATACTTTATAAATGTTATGGCATGGTGATCTTCTGTAATATTGTTCTGAGAACCATTTTTAGTTATATCCACCACAATAGAATTTATATTCATTAATTTCAATTATGATTAAACTATAAAATTTTATTTTCAATAATAATTCTTTTTTTTTTATTCACCAGTGCTAAATTGCTTTAAAATGATCATTTAAATATTGTATCAAAATTTAAATGCTGGGACACTTAATTACCTGAAGAATTAGTTCCTTTGATGCATTATCTGCGAAAGGAGTAGAATAAAAACTCAGAAGAGTCTCAGGAATTGAATTTCTCATAAATATATGAGCATCAATATCTAAATTCAGTCCAGCACATGCTAGGCGCAGTATCCACAGCCTCTCTGCTCTAAAGTTTACAGATTTACTGTGGAAGAAAGTTTGAAAGAAGGGTATCCCCTGAGAAAACAAATTACGGAAATAAATGGTCTATCGACAATGCAAGTTGCAGACCAGAGAGAACTTGTGCAAACCAGCAAAGAAAAATCATTCATAAATAAAACGTATACCTTCATGTTCACCACAGAAGAATGCATCAAATGCTTACTTAAGGTTGCATAATGATCATTTGAAGGATCCAACAATATCAAAGATGACTCTGCAGCAAAAATAGCTATAATGGAAGGAATTCTCTGCCAATCCTCCATAACTCCATTTTGAATGTATATCACCAGAAGGCGAAGTAACATTATATCCTTTTTCTTTTGGCATCGCTGGAGGACATATTTGGACGACAAATTAAATAGAACTTTAATGGAAATCTTGTACATTATAAGCAAGAAAATGAATTGTACAAGTCTAAATTCCACTTTGCATTACATACAGAGGTTCAGGATATATACTTAAATAATGAGCTACTTGATATCCAAAAGGGCAAAAAAGGATTTTGAAAAGAAAAACAAACAAAAAAAAATGGCTTCTTGCTGAGCAAACAAGTGACCTGAAATTACCAATCCCTCACCTTCAACAGCATGCCATATGCAAATTTAACTTAACTTATAAAACAATAATGATTACATAAATGAAGATTAGTTTGAAAATAAGCATGTGCATGCATAAGTACATATTGCATATACTCTTTAGCAAAGGTGAAGACTCACACATAAGGACTTGCAATCAACCACAAACAGAAAGAGTCATACCTCTAACGTGTCCTTAAACTTCTCAATAAAGTGATAACCTAATTTTCTCATCTCGACATCAGGTGAAGACATGCTAACAAATGCAATTGCAAGTAAGCCAAAACTAGCAAACTCAATAGGTTCAATATAACCCATTGACAGAATGTGAACTGAGAATCGTAAGATGAAAATAGGATCATATCTTTTTATTTTCTCAACACCTGGAGAATGTGCCTGCATATGGTATAAGGGTGTAAAATACTTCAGTGCCAATAAACAACGGAAATATTAAGCTATTCAACAGCATAAACTTAGATAATATGCTAGAACAATTACGATCATACCACATGCAAATTCTTAAGAATCCCTTGTTCAATGCCCACAGTCCTGTCATAGGGAAAATGAATAACTGTTGCTGCACATATCTTGGGATCAATTGGAAGGTTTTCCCTGAATTGACTTCTTCTATGTTCTTCAAATGCTTCTGTAATATTTGAAGATGTATCCTTGTCCAAAGCCCTTTCTTTTCTTATTTTCAGAGCAGCTCGTCCCCACAGGTAATCCATGTCAGCAAGATTAACGGAGACTGATCTATCAATAGATTCAATCTCAGACATTAGATTGTATATCTCCAAGTCAATTTCACTAAGTGTTGCACCATAAGAAGACAAAAGTAATAAATGAAGTTCTTTAAGATTTACACCATTATCTTTTCCAGAACAACAACCAGCCAGATCAGGCTTCAATTGAATAAGCGTTCTAAGTAACTTGAGAATTTCCAACTGCTTCAAATGAGGCTCAGTTGTCTGCGGATCATTCTTGATGTTTGGACTGGGGATAACTAGTGATTTCAGAATACTTGGCATGGGCCTAAAATAAGCCCCAGTTTGAGAACTGTGCAAATCTATGACAGAATGAATGGTAGAAGCAAACTGAGAATGGGCAAGCAGCAGCTGAAGATACGGAAGATACGAAAATTTCCCCTCTGAAAGCAATGCTAGAATGGTACAAAGAATATTCAGAGTTTTGGGATCCTCAAGCCTATAGAGGAGAGACGATCTCATCAATTGCTCAAGAAAGGGAATGGTCTGCAATTTGGTAAGACCATCACGCATCTCTGTGGCCAATTCAAGAACATTTTTTAAAATGAACAATTCCAAGTATCTGTACAACTGCAAACAATCAGAGTTCTTCTCTTTGCTGGAATCATCTGAGTCTGAAGGAAATTTCTTAACCATACACTGCCAAGTGCTCACCAAGTTTTGTATAAACTGCATTCTTGATTGACCCTCTTTATTAAACACCATTTCTGAAGAAACTGCTTCCAAGTTCCTATCATTTTCTTTTGGTAGTGGCAGAACTTGATTACCAATAGGAAATAACATCATCCTGCAGAATATTATTTTTGCAGCAACTCTATAAATAAGGTTTAGTGACTGTATAAGTGAATAAGATTCCAGTTCATCAACATCACAATCCAGCAGCTCACCATATGTATCAGAACAAGTGAGGACAGAACTGAATATTTCTAACCTCTCCTCAATTTTCATGTCTCCACCTAAGGCAAAATGGAATTGCAACATATGCATTGCTTTTCCTAAAAGACTGGCATCCACCAGATTGACAAGCTCTTCAGTAGACGATGGCAAGAAGAAATCATAATATTCCTGGAATAGATCTCCAGACACAAAGCTTTTCCAGTTACAGAAACCACATAATAGTATTTTTGAATAAAAAGAAGGTATTTTAGCGAACTGATCGTGGTATGGATTTCCCAACTTGATGAAAACTGAATTCAAGTATTTACATGCAGCAGGCAGCAGTAATAGAAAATCCTCATTTGAAAGAGACATTTCACACGTCTCTAGAACCTTCTTCTTCTTTAGATGAAAATTTTCATTCAAAATTCCAGATAATCTGTACCCAAAGACTGATAAATGCAGAGGACTCATGTCAACAAGAAGAAACAACAATTTAGATTTTGTCTTACTCATCTCATAAATGCACTGAGAAATAATATCTATAGGAGTGCTCATGACAATCCTTAACATTGCCAAGCTCATGGGATCAAGAACATCATCTTTCATGTATTTCTGCCTATACACAGCAGTGACAGCTTCCAGCAAAGAAGAATATGCAAAATCCAGTTTAAAATTAGTGGCAAACTTGCATTGTTTAACATATATTTCCTCAATTAAGGTAACATCCAGGTCCTTCTCCTTCATATCCCAAAAAGTATAAAACAGAGCTTTTTTTCTTGCTGGATGCTGCAAATAAATAGATAATATTTTGAAAGCACAGCCAGCAATACAAAATCCAATTGAAAGAGCAGATTTGCTACAGGATTTTAGACCAGTTGGACCACTTAGTTCAACCCTATCAAAGATCCAATGTGCTAATTCAAAAATTTCAAAAGGGGAAATAAACTGTACCAAAGCATGCAAAGCGTAAAATGGTTGGAGGAGGGGCAATAAACCTTCAGGTTTAATGTACAAGTCAAACTTGCCCTTCAGTTCCAAATATAGCTTCCGTATCAAGGTTTTGAAAGCCTTTATAAGCTGCTTAAGCACACCATCTTCTTCAAGTACATAATGTTTCCCATCTAGTAAAGACAAGCAGTCAAAAGTTGTCTTCAACATATCCAAGACATGAAGATCTATTGGATGAACTCGCTGCTGAGAAAAACTAATGAAAGCCTCTATACTGCCCCTAAAATTTTCCTCTGTAAAATCCTGATTAATAAAATTATCATCACACCCCAAAGGAAAAGAGAAGGATGTTTTCACGGCAGGATGACAAAATATAGTTTCAGCCACTTCTTGAATAAGATCGGCTGCAAGAAGATCCCCAGAACCAGGCCTCAAAACCAACAGTTGAGTAAGCATGTGATTTACAAGCATATAGCAGATTTCAGCACATTCTTTCAATTTAGCCAATGGTTTTATTCTATATGACAATTGTATATGATAAAACCAAAATAGAATAAGGCGTAAATAAGGAACCACAAAATCACTTGTGCACTCGGATAGTTTAGCAATAAGTAAGTCTTTTAACTTAGGAATCTCTGAGAGACAAAAACAACTACTGCACAAAATTGCAGGAAATAGGACATGAAAACGTGTCTGCCTCAAAAAGAGGCTAAATGCATCTGCAGCCGCTGGTTCACTAGCATCAAAATTCAAATTGAGCATTATTTCTTGAGTAAAAGCATCATCCATTGTGCTTTGAGGATGAATAATAGAGGTAGCCTTTTCTAGACCAGGAAAGAATACTTTAGGCCATAATTTCAAAACATTAGCAAGAAAACTTTGCTCAAGAAAAGTTATCAAAGATAAGAAGGAGAGAGGAAGCCGAATATGCCGCGAAATGGTCAAAACTGTTGGAAAATTCTTTAGCACTGCATCTGCTGTTGTACATATAATTGCAGAAGAAAAGGCTTTTACCATTGCACTTCCACCTATTTCACCAGCATGCCCAATCTCTACAACTTTTCTCACTTCACCAAGTGCTCTCATGAAATGACTATCAACAGGCATATCTCTTTCCCCAAAGAGAAACAAACAGCATGTCGTTTGGTTCAAAATGCTCTCTGCAAAAAGCAACAAATTCTCAAATGGCCTCCACTCACAGAAGAAATCCCCGGAACAGCGATCCTGAAGTCCCTCAGACAAAGCTGATCTAATCAAAGCAGCTAATAAGCTAGCATCTACCTACAGAAGTGTACTTCTCCCATTAAATCACGCATACATACTTTGCACAGTTAAGGTAAAACACAAACAAATGTACCTGAGTTTGCAATAGATACTTCAACGTATTGCACACGTATACAGATATCATTGACTTCTCCGGCAAAGAAAAGGTTCCAGATTCTGAATTGAGTAACCTTATGCACTTCTGCAGAGCACAGATGACGAGAGGGCTGAATTCAGGTGAAATATCTGCAGAGAGAAAGTCAATTAAGAAAAGAAACCAACGCTTGTCCCACATCTTCTGGAAAAAGAACTTGACAGCCATCTCATGCAATACATTAAACTACAAAAACAATCCCAATTTCTAAGGCTCTAAATAGCAACTACAAATGTGTGAAATGTTTAGGTAAACACTTGAAGTGCTTGTTCCAAAGACAGTGAAGTGTGTGCTGCTGCAATTGATTGAATGGGTGAAAAACTCAGTCACCCCATAAAAGCTTGCAGTTGAAGCAGTAGCAGTTAATGAACTTCATGTGTAATTCTAGGTAGGATAAATAGAGAAAGAGAAGAAGACAATCAAGCCTCATGTAGCTTTACTTGGCACTGCTGCTAGTTTTACAATTGCATCACAGCAGTTTTACAAGGACATTCCATAATCCTCGATACAATGAAGAACCATGAAATAGTTTATGACTTTATCATATTCTCAACAATAAGCAATCACACAGAGCTATGAGGACCCACAGTAATGTACTCATTTCAAAATTAAGGTGATCATTTCAAAGGGAGTGAACATAATTTCCTGATGCTCAACTCACAAAATAATAAATTAAAAATGGATCCACCCCGATATGAATATGCATCCAGGTACAATTTGACAATGAAATTTTAAGTTCTAGGATAGTCAGACACCAGTTTGGAGAATGGTTGATTCTAACCAGAAAAGGATAAGCAAATGCCAATCAGATAAAACTGGAGAAACACTTCTATGTATGGATACTAATCAGCAATCTCAAAACTCAATGACATCTGACTTCAAGGACTCTCATATCTTGTAAACTGTAAATGTCTGCCTCTCCACCCAGCTTTTTCTCTAACCTTTTTCTAGTATTCACAGGACCAATTCTCTATTCCCAAATAAATTAGGCTCTCCATATCTTGAACAATAAAGTTTCTCATCATAAGATCATCAACCATGCTGCCTACCTGTGTATTGTCATATTCACACCAAGTACTCTGAGGTCAAGGGACAGATTCACTAAACATACCAATATAAATTCCAACTACAGTTTAATTAAGATCAAAAGGACTATTTTTTCCATAAATCCATTGAAATTGATGTATAAAGTTACTACCTATGAATACTGACAACAAACATTCCCAATCACAAATAAGGGCTCCAGATATAGCACTTTTTTCATGGAAGTACATGTAAACAAAAAGATGGAAAGCATAATTTATGATGATCTTACTTCAAAAGTGCAATTCAAAGCCAAAAACCAGAGATACAATTGAAGGTAAACAGAACAAAAGCTATGGTGATTACCTTTAAATTCATGTAAATGGTAAGTAAGATTCCTAACAACATCCCAGTATCTAAATAAGTTATTTCCAATTGTAGAAATGGCATCACACAAGAATGAGATGGCAACTGTTGACAAGCTCTGCAGCACTTCTACTCCATGGTTCTCAGCAGATGATATTCCACCACTGAAACCCGGTAAAAAAGATAGCCAAGCAAAAATTTCATGTAAGTTTCTGTCAAATGCACCAGTACTTGACATAGCTGCTTGTGCCAAATTATATGCTTGAATCTTTATCTCACTAACTGGTGAAAATATTAACAAGTTAAGCAATGGCTGCAGATGCTTGTACATCAGTGGTGGTGTTCTAATGGCAATTCCTCTCCCTGGAGAAGATCTTATGTACTCAACCAGAAGAGACAACAAAGAGCATAGCAGATTAGATGGTAACTCTGAAGGCTTGCTAAGAAGGTTCATAAAAAAATCAAACGATCCCTCCAGTACATTAGGCATAGTCAGCTGTATGAGAAAAAAATTAAAGCTATTAGCAGAATTCATAATGAGGAGGAGGATTTTAACGACTTTCAGAATTTACAAATCCATGAAATCACATTCTTAATCAGATATTAATGATTCCTCCAAATACTATAGAAAATTAGTAACTCATTCATTTGGGTGAAGTATAATAACAGAATTTCAAGCAAACATCCATATATCATAAGAACGAAAATGCACAAAGCGCTAAATATAAGTGTTTCTCTTTTCTAAATAGCCTAAAAAATACAGCAATTTTTAGCACAAATTAGAGATAGACAGCCCTAATGTACAAGTGCAAAACATATAGTAGTCTGGCAGAAAATTAGAGAAAAACACTATGGCTATTTGCACATTAATCAATTGGACCAGATGTTCTGCCAAAAAAGCTGTTAGTGTAACAGACAGTGAATATGGGACATAATGTGCCAAGGAATGGCAACAGCAATTTCATGTTGATAGATCTAAAATTATGTATAAGTAGAATTGCATATAGGATTACCAAAATTATGATTTGAGTTCAATATAGTATTATAAAATTTTAAACATTAAAGAGTCCTCATCTGCCCATTTTGTATATTGTAATTTCTTTAACAGTGTCCACCTACATTTTTTCTTTCACATTATTAATAATACTAGCATACATTGTTGACTTGATATCTCTAGAAATTCACATTCTATAGAACAAAAAATCAGAACTATACAAACACATAAAATAGGCACAATTAAGTTAATCTGAACAACATTCAACTGAAAATATATGGTTCATTTGAGCACATGACCTTAGTAAGAATCAGGCACAAAAGCTAGAATATTAAAGCTTACAAGATAAATCTTGAGAGCATCAAGAAGCTTAGACTGGAAGAATATTTCAGCATCTTTTATTGTAGTGACAAACAGGTCAGAACCCCACAATTCTGACATAACATTCACAAAATCCATTCTACTGTCTGATGTGGGTAGTACTTGTGAAACTAGAATATCTTCACCATGCGGAGGCAGTGGAATGTCCGAACCTGAACTTATGCCACCTATGATTATATCAGCATCCTCATTCTTAATAGCTGTTTTCAATTTCTTTGTTCTCGTGCTTCCAAGAGGAAGTGTTTCTTTATCTGCTATTCTTTTCAAGCATGACTCATCAGTCCTAATATGGCTACTTAAAGGAGAAAGTAGAGTCAGCAAAACTTGTGGATCAGGAAGCAAAGATTGAATTTCATTCTGGATTTCCCCCTTAAGAGCTTTCCATTTTTGCATCTGTTGTTTCCTGTTACAAGAAAGGTTTATAGCCCTGAAAAAGGAATCCAACAACTTCAGAGCCTCCAGAAGGAGTCTTAAAGTTCCATTTTTCACAATAAAATCTGAGTGCAGTAACCCCTTGTTTATCATTGATCGGCTCAATGGACGAGAATGAAGAACAGTCATGACATTCTGCACATCCACACTGTCAAATGAAGGTGGATCATCAGACTGAGAATCCAGGAAACCAAAAGGATTTCTGACAAGCACAGAGGAAAGCAAGTTTGCTGCCAGAGAAACAGTAGAAACCCTGCAAGAGCATCAGTTGCTGTGCATATGTTTGTACGCATACGGAAAAGAATAATATAATAGCAATAATAACAATAAGAAAAAAAAAAATCAAGGTAATTTATGTATGCAGCAATATACAAAAAGCTGACCAGCTAGAAGAAGCAAAATCTTCAAGGTTGTAAGGGAACTCCTCCAGATATGCTGAACCGAAGGGCAGCCTCCCTCTAACAATAGCTAAAAGCAAATCTCTGTGATAAACTATCTCTGCTGCCTTTAACTTCTTCATGAGCTCCAAAAGTCTTTTTGGGTTACCTCTCAATGGATTCGGTTGTCTCTTGTAATCTGGCATCAATCCATTGCACGGATCAATACAAACTAGATGTAGAACATTGCAAGCCACCTCTGCAGAGGATCCATGATTTTCCCTTCCAGAAATACGAACTAACTGTTCCAAAACAACACTGCCAAAAAGAACACTCCTAAGAGATGGGGGAACCAATGACTCTTCAGTGAGAACCCTGTCTCGCAATGTTGACAAGATGTATGTAACAGTCTCATCATCATCATTCTCAAGCCCACGAAGGACACCAGAATACATTTCCCTCAGCTGTAGGACCCACCTCAATAATCCTGGCTTCCCTGTCTCCAAAAATGACATAGCAAACCCAACAAAAGCCCTTCTTGCTGAGTGCTTCCTTTTTTTGTCATTGTGCCGTTTTTTATACTGTGCAAGCTTGGAAAATGCCTGGAGTTTGAAATCAAACTTTTTAGCAACCTCAGAAGCAAAACCTGACCCACGCTGAACGATCGAAGCCATCAGCGAAAGAGCTGCATTTTGGCGCTTTGCTTCATTACTAGTCAGCTCCATATAAACGTCGTCCAACTTCTCTTCAATAAAATATCGAGCAAACTTATCAAGAATCACACTTATAGCAATTCTCTCTTTATCATTTGGCTTGTACTTTCCATCACGATGGCTAAGAATGACAGAAATTAATGAGAATACATAAGAAATTCCAGGTTTCCCCTGTCGAAGCTTTAAAGCTCCAACAAGTTCGGAGAAATTTGAAGTTGACTGTACATATAGACGAAGCAAGTCACCCCCAGAATTACCCTTGAGCAACTTAATAAACTCCTTCGTAGCATCTGAACATAACTTAATCTCAATTGAATTGATCTTATGTAAGAGTTCTCTGAGTTTAGATTCATGAGTCGCTTTAAATACAAGGTTTGTAACTTCCTTCTCCTCCAACTCAATGTCGTCATCTTCCATCATAACTGCAATTTAACAGGGAAAAAAATCGAAATATGTATTATGTCCGGTCACCGAAAGAAGCAACAAAGGTGTATTAACTTAATCTAAGTCGACTTTCATTACCACAACAAAAATTTAAATGAAAACCAACGAAAACTTAAGCTTCTTTCAATTTTTCATCAAATTAGTATCACAAAAGGCTGTATGCTTTATAAATTCTCAAACAGAATGGTATATGCAATCAAGTCTAAAAAGATTTCCTGACGTTTCTCGGCAGCCAAGCAGTCGAAGTTATTGGTGAAAGACGCATAATAAGAAAGGGAATACCTTGGTCATCGTCGGAGGTCGAGTTTAGGTTGTCCATTGAAGAAAGGGTAACGACGAAGAGCTTCTTCTTCCTCTTCTAAGTTTAGGGTTTAAGGGCCAAGGTTTAGAGAGAGATTTGGTGTGGATATTGAGTTATGGGTAAACTTTTCTTATTCTCATTGGACGGGTTTTACTGCCGGCCCACAAACATCTTGTCATCTATAGCCCAAATGACCAAATTAGGATTGTTATATCATGAATTTGGGCAAATTATATCGTGGATGCGTGTCCACAAAACATTATAAACATCATATGTGTGAGTGATAATAAAATATGATAGCAATTTTATAAATTTACACATATTCATTTATTAATATAGGTTCATTAGTTTATTAGTAAAAAGTTCATTAGCTTATTAGTAAAAGATTCATTTTATTCTAAAACAAAATCAGCAGTTATTGTATTTTTTATATGCGATTTGTTATTTTTTTGGTGCATGTTGTCTCAATTTTTTATTACATTTTGAATTTTTTTTTGAAGATAATTCAATTAATTCATATTTACAAATCAAAACACAAAAAATATTCATTAAATTAAGTATACAAGAAAATAAAATAAATTTGTATTAATATAATAAATGAACATTTATTAATAAAATAATGAACATTTTACCAATAAACTAATGAACATTTATTAATAAACTAATAAACATTTACTTCATTCGTAATGAATATTTTTCAATAAACTAATAAATTTTTCACTTCATTGCTAATAAATCTAGAATCTTGAAACAAAATGCATTGTGTATATAATTTAATGAATATTATATTATTTTCTTTAATTTTTGTAGTAATAAACTAATGAACATTTACTTTCTTCACAATGAATTTTTCTTAATAAACTAATGAATATTTTTCAATAAAATAATGAACATTTTTTCAATAACTGAATTATGAATATTTACGATTTTTTTTATTTTGATATATAGATATAAATTCATTAAATTTTCTCGATGAACATGCATTGTATATATAATTTAATGAATATTATATTATTTCTTTAATTTTTGTAGTAATAAACTAACGAATTTTTCTTTTATTGATAATGAATATTTCTCAATAAATTAACGAACAACCGGATAATAAATATTTAAAAAAAATTTTATTTTGATCTATAGATATAAATCAATTAAATCATCTTTCATAAAGATGCAGTATGTATATAATTTAATAAATATTATGTTATTTTCTTAAATTTTTTTGCAGTAATAAACTAATAAATCTTTACTTTATTCATAATAAATATTTCTTAATGAATTAATAAACATTTACCAATAAAGTAATGAAATTTTTTTAATAATCGGATAATGAATATTTACGAAATTATCATCATATGTTTAATAATTGTATAAATTTGTTTTATTTATAAAATTATTACCACCTCTTACACGTATGATGAGTTATTAGTACATAATACTCCATAGACTGGGGTACATAATATAAAGTTTTATGAATTTGGGTTCATAACAATATGGATCTGGATCTGTATTTTTAAAAAAATACAGTGGTAGCTTGTAAATATGCAAATTCATTATTATTTATAATCATATTTATTTATAATATATTTTATGTTCATTATTATTTGATTGTATATTTATTATTATTTTATTATATGTTTATTATATTTTACTGACAGATTCATTATTATTTTTATCATATTCATTTAGAATATTCTATGTTAAATATTATTTGATTGTATATTAATTATTATTTGACTGCATTTTGAATTGGTTCGCTTATAATATACTATATATTTTATTATTATTTGATTGTACGTTTATTATTATTTAACTGCATGTTCATTATTATCTAGATATAGATTCATTATTATTTGTAATCAAATTCATTTAGAATATAATTTATGTTCATTATTATTTGTTCACAAGTTCATTAAAAAATCTTAAAAAGAAAATTCAAAAAAGAAATAAAAATTAATTACAAATAATAATAAATCTGTATGCAAATAATGATACATAATCCATGTAGTTATATAGATACAGGTCGAAAGAATAATCTATCATCAAATTAAATGTTTTTTTTATAAAAAAATTATAAGTCAAATTAAATGATTTAATTAAGATTTCTAAAAGAATAAAAAATTCAAATGAAATTTATCTGTTGATAAAATAAATTATTTAGCACTAATAAAAATTTATAAAATAAAACTGATGAAATAAATATCAAAGAATTTTAATTAACTATCAATTGTTGATATAAAAATTAACTGAACAAATTTAAGGTAATTATTGAATACAAAACAACTATCAATTGTCTTGAACTTCTATAGTAAATACAATATATCAAAATAATAACATGTTATTATATACATTGTCATTAACAACTTAACCATAAATATAAAAAAATGTAAAATTAAGGAAAATTTTCAAATGTGATTATAGAAATATAATTAAAATTCAAATGAATATGAAAATGTGAAATTCAAGCAAATGCATATCACTTGTAAATATGAAATATGGAATTTAAATAACTATGGAAATGAGAAATCCAAGCAAACTCATATAATCCATCTAACCACTTATGAAGTTAAGCTCCAATCAATCAATTTTAAAATTAAGTCATTTTACTTGTTTGATTAAAAAAGAAATTTTCATTTCAATCGAACCAAATTTAGAAGTTAACGGTCTCAATTTTAAAACTATGGTTTAAATTGTAAAATACATTTATTTACTCAACTATGAGATAAACCAAAACTATATAAGCTCATTTGTTATTGCGATTGGAAAAAACAGTTTAAAAGAAATTATATTTTTTAACTTTTAAAAGTTTTGAAAACTGTTTTTAAATAAAAACAGTATTTTTTCGGAAGTAAATTTGAAAAAAATCATTTCATAAAAAATTTTAAAAAATCAGTCAATTAAATAAAAGAAGTTTTAAAACTATCTTTGGGACACTTAATATCAATCTCAAATACCCTATAGTTGGTAATATATAAAAATGGGATATAAATTAATTGGGAGGCTATGGTGAACAGAGTTGATGTCTCCCTTTTGATATATTTTACGAAAAATATATACTCTACAAACAAAACCTATAATTCTTTGTATATTTTTCCAATGTGAACATTATTTAGCTACTTAACAATTCTCCCTTTGAATAAAGTACTACCGAGTCTTCTCTCAAACAATCTTTCATTCACGTCGATACAAGACCGTTCTTCATCGAGCACGTATTACGTGAAACATTTAAGTACCACTAATCTCGAGAGCATACCAGGACCTCAAAACCTTTATTCAGCATTTTAATGATTTTTTATTGAATTTGGCTTGATACTATTTGTTACGGAAAATATGGATACCACAAATCTCCATAATGATATGATATTGTCCACTTTGATATTAGACCTTTATAGTTTTGCTTTTATACACTACCCAAAAAGTCTCATATTAATAGAGATATTACTCATACTTATAAGTCCGTAAACCTCTTTCTATATTTTTCCGATGACATTATTCGCCCACTTAACAATATCCTCCTAAAATTCAACTTGCAATGTTATTGATTGCCTTTGGTTTGGTGATTGCAAGTGATAACTTTTCTTTGGCTTATAATGAAAAATCCAACTCCTTGCTAGTGCAGACCGATTGAGAAGGCATAAGATTGAGGATCAACGGCAGATTCACTATTTGAGAGTGGAGTCATGATTTCACTATTTTTTTCATTGTTATACTAAGAATATAATAAAATGAAATTTAAAAAACAAACTTTTTTTTAGAGAAAATTACTATTTGCTCTTATATTTTGACATAATAAACTAGTACTTCCCTAAAATTTGAAAAATATATTTTTGTCTCATATAGTTTGACATAATATACTAATATATTTTTTATATTTGAAAATTATACTATTTACTCCTTGAAATTTATTGCACAAGTACCTCTCTATAAGTTTGATTTACTACACTAATATCCCCCTAAGCAAATGATAATATTATTTTTTACTAGTATATTATATTATTTTTCAAGTTTCACGAGATATTAATGTATTATATCAAACTATATGGGACAAATCATATATTTTTCAAACCTTAAAGAAGTACTAGTGTATTATGTCTGTTAGGAAAACAACAATAAAAAAATTGTTAATTCAATATTCAAATAAAAAAGATAAGAGAAATAAAGAACAAATATGAGACATATATTGTATACAGTGTCCTTAAGACAAATTCGCCTCCTATCACCAGTATTTAGGATAATTAGCATATGTCTCCTAGGATATAATAGATATCAAGTAGTTATTGAATACACAACACCTACTTACAACGAACTGAATATTTGTCACACTCTCTATCAGTTTTAGAAGAAGAAGATTTCCCAACAAGAGCAAAAAACTTAACCCAAAGCTATTTAACAAAACCAAAAACCACTATTTATACTCGATGGAGGAGACATGTCATTAATCTCTTTAAAGACTGCCAATAATGTATTTGTAACTCTCAAATAATAGTGAAATTAATCTTTGAAATATCAGAAAATGAAATTTCAAAAGACAAGAAGCTCAAAAGACTAATCTGGAACATAATCCACACAGATGTATAGAATCCATAAGGGAGTGTGGATTAGGCATGCACACTCTGCAGCACAATGACACAGGCATATAAGAAGCTAAGATAAGAAGCTCAAAAGACTAATATGGAATACATTCTACACAGGCGTATAGAATCTATATGGGAGTGTGAATTAGCCATACACACTCTGCAACACAACCACAAAGGCATGTCAGAAGCCAAGACAAGAAGCTCAAAAGACTAATCTAGAATACAATCCACATGGGTGTGTAGAATCCATACAGGAGTGTAGATTAGTCATGCACACTCTGTAGTACAATGACACAGGTATGTCAGAAGCCAAGACAAGAAGTTCAAAAGACTAATCTAGAACACAATCCACACGGGCATGTAGAATCTATACGGAAGTGTGGATTAGCCATGCACACACTACAACACAATAATACGAGCATGTCAAAAGCCAAGACAAGAAGCTCAAAAGACTAATTTGGAACACAATCCACACAGGCCATATACACTTTGCAGCACAATGACACGGACGTATCAAAAGCCAATATAAAAAGCTCAAAAGACTAATCTGGAATACAATCTACACAGGCGTGTAGAATCCATAAGAGAGTATGGATTAGTCATGCACACACTACAGTACAACGACACAGGCGTGTCAGAAGCCAAGACAAGAAGCTCAAAAGACTAATCTGGAACACAATCCACACGGGCGTATAGAATCCATACAGGAGTGTAGATTAGCCATGAACACTTTGTAGCACAACGATACGAGCGTGTCAGAAGCCAAGACAAAAAGTTCAAAAGGCTAATCTGGAACACAATCCATATAGGCGTGTAAAATCCACATAGGCGTGTAGAATCCACACGGGAGTATGGATTAGCCATGCACACACTACAGCATAACGACACAGACGTGTTAAAAGCCAGGACAAGAGGCTCAAAAGACTAATTTAGAACACAATCCACACGGGCGTGTAGAATCCATACAGGAGTATAGATTAGTCATGCACACTCTATAGCATAACGATACGAACGTGTCAGAAGCCAAGACAAAAGGTTCAAAAGACTAATTTGAAACACAATCCATACAGGCGTGTAATAGCCATACACACTCTATAGCACAACGACACGGGCGTGTCATAAGCCAAGACAAGAAGCTCAAAAGACTAATCTGGAATACAATCCACACTGGTGTATAGAATCCACACGGAAGTGTGGATTAGCTATGCACACTATGCAGCATAACGATACGTGAATGTCAGAAGCCAAGACAAGAAGCTCAAAAGACTAATCTGGAATACAATTCATATGGGAGTATAGAATCCACACGGGAGTGTGCATTAGCCATGCACACTCTACAACATAACAATATGGGTGTGTTAGAAGCTAAGACAAGAAACTTAAAAGACTAATCTAGAACACAATCCATACAAGCATGTAAAATCCACACAGGAGTATGGATTAGTCATGCACACACTGCAGCACAACGACACGGGCGTGTCAGAAGGTAAGACAAGAAGCTCAAAAGACTAATCTGGAACATAATCAACACGGGCGTGTAGAATCCATACGGGAGTGTGGATTAGCCATGCACACACTACAGCACAATGACACAGGCGTGTCAGAAGCCAAGACAAGAAGCTTAAAAGACTAATTTGGAACACAATCCACACGGGAGTGTGGATTAGCCATGCACATTCTATAGCACAATGATACAAGTGTGTCAGAAGCCAGGACAAAAAGCTTAAAAAACTAATTTGGAACACAATCCATACGAGCATGTAGCATCCACATGGGAGTGTGGATTAGCCATGCACACTCTACAGTATAACGACACAGGCGTGTTAGAAGCCAAGACAAGAAGCTCAAACAATTGACACGAGAGTATGGATTAGTCATACACACTCTTCAGCACAACGATATGGTCCATACGAGAGTGTTGGTTCAATTTCCAGAAATAAAAAATATATAAAAATTGGACTTGGTATGGACCATGAGATTTTGGGCCAACATTCATGTACCCACGCATTAGTCTATCCCATATCTGGATTTACACCATATGCGCCTGATTGTATGAGAAATAGCATTTTATGCTACTTTTTTACCCATGTAAGAATACATTTTAATATATAAAACACAAGTCCAACTTTATATTTTAGTGATGTGGAACAAACAACTCTGACTTTCACTTTTCCTTTTTATATCTTTTTAGTAAGGAGTTTATTTTGAGTTTCAATTTCTATTCACAGATTCTCCATTTTGATCATATGAATACATTAATTCATTTTTCTCATGTTAAAGAACACGTATCCGAGTCTTTCTCCCAAAAACAAGTTGTGAGACTCACTTGAATTATCCTATCAAAATGGCTCATAATTACAATTTTTTAACAGTATCAAATTATAAAAGACAAATAGTAATTTTCTATATATATATAATTACAATTTTTCAACAGTATCAAACTATAGAGGGTAAATAGTAATTTCTTATATATGTGTGTGCTGTGGTTTACTGTACAAAATTTTTGAATACACCCTATTAGAAAGCTCTACGACAATACAGAGTTTGTTATTGATGAATGGAAGAAGATTTTAATTTCCTCACCATCTTCACTCGGGAATTGGGGAGCTAGCTTTACTATGAGGACTAGTTTTAGTCAATTTTCTTTAATGAACGGAACATTATTGGTTGATCCAATACGGATTGATTTATGATCCCTGGCATCTTGTGTTGTCAATTATAAATATAAATATTTTCATTTTTTATTCTTCATTTCATCAGAAAATCAACTAAAATTATTAATACATATTATGATACATTATCTAAATAATTAGATTTTATTAAGAGGAGTTTAATAAGGATAATGCATAAGGCTCCATAAACTTATTATTGGGATGTGAGGTCAAGAATTGATAAATGGTCAAACACATTATACTCAAAATCTTTTAAATTAGTGTAGACCTACCATAAGACATAATTAGAGTATCACCAAAGGAAACCAAGAAAGAACTTGCTTGGTGGGGAGGGAAAAGTGGAACTAAATCTGGCTGATAGGTGGTCCTTAAGGCATCATAAACACAAATGGGCCCAAAAGGTTTCCCTTTACAAATCCAAATGGGAGACAAGCAAATTTCCTAAGAGCTACTTTGTCCACATTTTGAGGATAGTGAGATTCAAAAGTGCTTTATTTGATCAAAATTAATGGTTCCTAATGATAATAAACTTATGGGTTTATTTAAAGAAGTCCCCACATAGTCCATAGCATTAAAAAAATTAACATTTGTTATTAAATACTATTCACACCTGACTTTTTCAATTTAACTATATATCTCAAGTTTGAATTCTGTATCTATCTATTTTAAAATTTTTAAAAAAAATATTTTACCGCATTAAAAATTCTACTCGACACGTTATAGATTAACCACACTAATTTCAATACAATATTAAGAAAAAATGAAAGAAAGAAAAAGCTTTTGTTGATCCCATCATAGCAATGGCCTAATTAGAGCCCCCATAAAACCCAGTAATTTAGTTTATATTGCCATGTTGTTGGCACTAGTGTTGCTTGACCACTATCCTCTCTCTTCTCTTCCCCTTTTTATCAATCTATTTAGAATTGAAAGGTATTTTTTGCTTTATATGGAAGAGTATATTTGGGAGGCTGTGTCCTTCAAGATAAACAAAAGCAAATTGGACAATGACTAAAGAAGATCATTTCTTCTTCTTCTTTTTTTTTTTAAAAAAAAAAAGCAAAGATGGAAAATGAACTTTGATTTACTTGTCTCATATAGAATATCAGTTATTGGAATTAGTAATAGAAGTTTAGCAACATTAGAATTAAAAATTCATAGCGGTAAATTCAATGTTTAATTCATCAATTTGTGAGCAATTATTAGTAATATATAGAGTATGAGCCTTAATTATAATATTAAAAGTTATTAAAATAGTCAAATTTTATGAGAATAAATATTTATTTAATTCAGTTGTGACAGCGGCTAACATCAGCTATCAATTTGATGGTCAATTGTAATTTTTTTTTTAAATAAATTGAAGATAACTTACATATAAATTTTTAATTTATTAGAATGCTAATTAAGATTTTATCCCTACCATTAAATTAAATTAAGTTAAAGGAAAGTTTAAGAAATTAGTAAATGTTACATCAAAAGAGCCTCTAATTTTTGAATTTGTATTTGTATATAGCTAGAGAAATGATTTAGCACACAAATCTTAGAAACATACCACGCTGACCAAAATTATTAGAACATGTACACCACCATATAATAAAATTTTAATTTTAATTTTAATTTAAGAATGAGTTGTCAAGTCTTGACCCCTCATGATTTTATACCCACCAAGCTTCTTGATTTCTTATTTTTATTGTTTTTAATTAAAAAACATCCTTTTTTTTTTCTCATTTTTTCTCTTATATATCCTCCTCATTAATATAAATACTCCACCCTATACACACCTTATAACCCACACCGCCGCAACCACCGCCATGGACCACCGCCATCACAACACCAGCTCAAGAGACATCTTCTCCTTTCCTAGCACTCCCAGCACTCAAGATCAAGATTCCGATTTCGAATTCGGATGTTTTACTCCGGATTCTCCCACAAGTACAGATCCTTACAACAACTCACCGGCTGATCATCTTTTCTACAATGGCAAACTCTTGCCTCATTCTTTTCCTCTTCAACATCAACAACAACCGCCGGCGCCGGCAATATCTAGAACAACGAGCAGAACCTGCAGCAGCAGGGATTCCCTCATGTCATCAAGAAGCAATAGTGTTAACAGCAGTAGAAGCAGCGTTAGCTGCAGCAGTGCAAGAACAAGCTCGAGTGACAATTCTGAGAGAAGATTACTATACCATACTGCGAAAACGTCATCATCAACGACAACGCCGATGGCTAGCAAAGTTGTTATGGCACAATTATATGGATCTTCACAGAGATGGCAGCATATTGTGCCTATGCCTGTGCTGAAACGCGAAGATTCCAAGAGAAAGAGTGTCAATAAAAATGGTGGAGTAATGGTGAAAGATGGCTCCATAGTGATCAGTCAGAAGAAGAAGAAAGAAGATGGCAATGAAATTAAAGAACAAGGGAAGAAGGAGAAGTCAGCATATGGGCTTTGCTTGAGATTTTTCAAGTCTTTTTTGGTGGCATGCAGAGAATGCCATGCCATGGAACCATCCACCAATGATGATATTTTGCAAGCAAGTATGAAACTATAATATTAATAATCATTATTCTCTTTCTTTTTTTAAAAAAAAAAAAAAAGAAAACATATTTTTGTTCATGAATTTTATAATTTTGTGTCATTTTCTTTTGGATAAAATAAGATTTTGTGTAATAAAAAAACGCAACTGAAAATTTATTTAATTAACTCCCATAACTATAAATTATAAATTAATTTAGTCTCAGTTGAAAATTTGTACATTCAACTGTTATATATTGATTAAATGTTAAGTACTTATAAATAGAGATTAATTAAAAATAAAATATTAATAATTAGTGTTTCATTTATGAGGATTAATTAAATTAGTTTAAAATCAATTGAACAAATTTAATAATAAGAGCGTTTGCTCTTGAGATGATGAGATATTGAGTTCAAAGTTCTCTCCACTATGTGTGATTTCGCTCTTATGGCAAGTGTAAAAAAATAGCTACCCCTTGTTGTGTAGCTTAGGCCACTGAATCTTTAAATAATGTATTCATAATTTATCACTTCTCTCTAATACCAAAAGAAAAAGAACGCTTAATTATATAAATAAAATTAATATTTAAAAGATTTAATTGTACAAACTTATAAGTTTTATAAATTAAAATACGTTTGTTTTTAATATATATTTCATTGATGGGTTGTTTTATGTAACATAACATTATTAAATTATTTGTTCTGATTGTGATGGTTTGATTTATCAGGAATTATATTATAAATTTCTGTAGTCGACCATGATAAAACTATTTATTCAATTATATTGATTTTCGGAATTAAAAAATTATGATGGTTTGTTTTATCAGGAATTAGATTATAAAATTTCTGTATTCCACCAAGAAATTATTTATTTAATTATGTTGATTTTCAGAGTTACGAGATTGTAAATTCAAATTCAGACGACAGAAAATATTTTATTTAATTTTCGTTTAGCACATGATTTTGTTTGGAATTGCTGCTAAATTATATTTTAATTATATGCAGCTCGTCTCAGGGTTCATCTTCTGTTTCCTGGTTTGCTTCAATTCAAAACTTTTGAAATTTTTTTTTGAGGAAACAAACTCTTGAAATTTTTAATTTATTAATTCCGCTTCATTCGGAAAGTTGAATATATATTAATATTAAAAACTTAAAACTACACCAAATGATTTGAATGAATTGTCACGAACCTTTTCAGTTTAATTAGAGATCTTAAATTCAAATTATAAGAATAAAGATCAAAATTCTTATAAAAAATATTTTGACACTTTTTGAAATCCTGTCTTGCACGAGTACAAGCCAAATCAGTGTCATTCCATTGATATATAGACTAAAGACATATATGGTTAGGAAAAAAAAAAAAAAACTTCAATTAGTTGAACCAAATCGAATCAAATGAAATATCATATTTGACTTTTTTTAAGATATATTTAATGATCTATTCAATATTTAATGCTTCATTCAGTTTAAACCAAATCGATTGATTTCATGGCTCTAACAACGCATCAAGAAAAAAAAAATTTACTGATTCATGTTTCTTAAGGAATGATTTGGCCATGATTTGTTGTGTATAAATCATTAACTAAGAGCCTCTGTAGACATGTTGTGATGTGTTTGTTGCCTTTTTCATTTGGAAAAACACACACATATATGATGAAGATGAAGACACTAATCATTACAAATACTTTAACTAGTTAATAACATTTAATCAAACCTTAATTAACACTATATTCCAAATTAATACCAAACCTTTTTAATAATTACAATATTAGTACCAATTTTTTCAAATAAAAAAAAAGGTTGTAATTTGAAACCTAAAGTTTAATCTCAGGTACCAATATAATGATGTAGCAGCCGGAAAATATAGTCAATATATTACATAGCACCAATTTACAACGATTAAAAGATTTAGTATCAATTTGCCATGTAATAATAAGATTTGGTATCATTTATCTTATTAACACTAGTTTAATTAATTACTTTATAGTTTCTAGTCATTGTTTATAAATTACTGGATTTAATTCTTCAAATTATATTTGATGTTGGAAAACTTTGTTGCATGAATATATATATTACGAGCACATATAAAATTTTAACCTTACTAATTTAATCATATATATTTCTTCAAATTAAAATAAAAATAATTATATTCTTATATATATACTATGACCATGTAAAATGACCATATCTCTATTTTATATATAACTTTTAATAATGAATAAATTAATAATTTGATATAAATATATATACTCCTATAATTCATTATGAATAAAAAACTAAAATAAAACAAAACAAATTAATAAAAAAAACTTGTATAAAAATCAAATGATAATTAATGATGAGTTCAATATCTAATATTACGTGCAATGAAAAATTAGTATATATAAAAACAAACACCAAAAATGTTTATAGTCCATCATATGTGAATTGATTTTTGTTTTTTAGAATAATTACATAAATTTATTTATAAACATACTCTGAGCAATTATTCACATAAAAATTAAAAAATTACATATATATATATAATCGGTATTGTGATCATCTATAAAATTTAGGGATAATTAGTATTTACTCCCTTTAATTTGATATAATATGTTAGCATCTCTCTAATATTTGAAAAATATATGTTTTACTATCTATAATTTGACATAATATATTAGCATCATCCAGAGGTTTTAAAAAGAATATAATACACTAATAAAAATGAATATATTTGTTTGTTTGGAGGTATTAGTTTAGTAAATCAAATTTGCAGTGAATTACTAATGCAACATGTCAAAATTTCGGGAATAAATAATATAATTTTCAAATCTCAAAGGGTACTAGTATATTATGTCACAATATAGGGAGCAAATTGTATATTTTTCAAATATCAGAGAGGTACTAATGTATTATATCAAACTAGAGGGAATAAATAATAATTTTTCTTAAAATCTATTACAGCGGATTACAGGAATTTTTTTGTTACATTGATTAAAAAAAAAATTGGATGATATTTGTGTTGCAAATTATAAATAAGAGATATTAACGAGCATAAATAACAAGTTGGGAGAAAACAGGTGAAATTTACCCAATTTGTCATTAAGTTGTTAGTGTGACAGTATTGTTTATATAAGGTGACTGCGGATGCTACTGCAACTGCACCTTGATTTGATGCACAACTCTAGCTCTATGGTGCTGCTAATTAGATTGTATTCTTATTAAAAATCTATAATGTGGGCTTGAGGAATGCAAGGATTTGCCTATATTGTTTTCTAGTGATACTGAAATTTTCATTTGCTCTAGTTTATATTACGATTTTTTTTTTCACTAAAAAAATTTTATGCAGATAACTTAAAATCTCATAATATTTCATAATTTGAGTACCGCTGAATCAAAATTTATTGATAGAGTTATATATTGCTTCAACTTGAATTGCATAGCTTTGATTCACACTCGGTCTATGGCTTATAACTAGCACTCCAATTTGACGTGGGTCTCTATCTAATATTGTTTTTTTGGGTCCAACTGTGTTCGCAGCCGGACAAATTTATTAAAAAGATAAAACGCTAACACTACTTCTTAAATTTTAATATGCATATTGAAGTCGGAATTTCTTGATTAGAAGAAAAAAATCTTAACCATTTTATTGCACTTTTGAAGGTTAATTGAGCTAATAATATTTGATTGGAGTCATAGCCCTTGCCCTCATATCTCCAAGCCAAAAGGTACCCAATTATTCAATTAGCATTTAGCAATTAAATCATTCACGTCAATGTATTTCTCGATCCCAAAGAAAATTTTGGGAGGAAAACTCATGTTAGAATGAACTAAAATAAGTGATCAGAAAGTCCAGTAAACTGACAAGAAAGAAACACAAACTAGTTGAGAAAAAAAAAAAAGAACATGAAAACAAACACAAGAATCTCCCTAGAAGAGGAAGAACAAGAAAAAAGTGCACAAAACCTTTCCTTACATACAACTTCCCCGCCCCTATCTCCTTCTAATACATGGCCTTGGGCAGATTTTCACTCCAGGAAAGACTCCATGACATCCGAATACATCCCCGCAGCTTCAGAATTCCCATACTCCACAGGTTGTTCCTGATGGTGATCCACCGAAGTCGAAGAAGATGAATTCGCCATTCTTGCAGGCAAAGTGAAGCTTCGTTTGAACTTGTTTTCCATTTTCCTCATGCTATCCGGATGGCTGTCCAAGCTCAAGAACTCATTCGGATTTGCACTGCCTGCATTGTGCAAATTCGAAGCATCTGCACTCGGATTCGGATTCTTCCCTTCGAGGATATGAGGATGG
>CATIWF010026203.1:0-25653 GCA_949630135.1 Balakata baccata
TCCTAAACACCCGTGTAGGAGGCGAATTTGTCTTAAGGAAACTGTGTGCTACACAGGCCTCAGATTGTTTTCCATTTTCTACTATTGATTTTGAATATTGAATTAACATTTCTCCTATTTCTTGTATTTGTTTTCTAACACGTTTACCATCTCAGATCTATTGCAGAGCAACTATTACAAGTAACGAAGAGGCTCCTCCATTCCTTTGTATCTCCTCTCCAATTTCTCTTTTCATTTTTATTTTTGAAAAAAATTAATATTTCTCTCTTCCCTCCAAACTTTTTTAGCTTCTGAACTTGAAAATTATTGAACAAAGTAGAAAAAAAATATTCGAAGAAGAGAAGGAAATTGGAGTTCTAATGAAATAAATTACTGAATGGTAGAAAAATATTACCAACTTTTTCTTATATAATTTTTACTATATATTTTAAATATAAAAATAACATGTATATCTTTTTTATAAAGTACAAATTTTTATTATAAAAATATTAATATTTGATAAATAAAAAATACATGACATTTTTTTATTAAAAGTTTATAATAGAAGGAAATATTGGTAGCACTTCTAATTAGAAGCGAGAGATATGTAACTATTAATTGGGGTGTTGGTGATTGTGAAATGAAATTCGGATGAGAGGAAATCAAATGGTAAGTGGAAGAAGAAATTTTTGAATTTGATACCGATAAAGGAGAAGAAATAGAGTGATTAGGATTATCTTGAAGGACTGTAGAACGAGGGAGTAGGTAATTGGAATACACAATTTGAAGCCACGGGGCAAGGACACATCGACTGGCGGGCTATCCTTGATCTGAGGACGCATCTAACGGTTGCTAATATTAAAAGTGTATTATTTTTCAATATTAAATTATCACTTAACTACCATACATTTTGTTATGTGCTAGTTATATATAAATAATATGCATGTCATGTGTACATATAATTCAGTTATTATTATTATTATTATATGTTATTTATATATAGATTTTATGTTTATTATATGTATGTTATATAGCAGTCATTCCCATTGATCGGAAAATTTTCGACGATGGTAGAATTATGATAGGAAGATTCCAACAAATTCTTTAGGATGTAAATAGTCCAAAAATGTAAGTTTTGTGACTTAAAAATGACTGAAAACTTGTAGATCTATACAATTCCGCTATGGCTGTGGTAAAAAAATTATTATCCAATCAGCCCTCAAATAGTAGTACGTAAAGCTTAAACTGTTTAGTCTGAGATTTTTCGACTCTTTGAATCCTTTTCCAATGTTAAAATTGTAAAAGGAAGCCGGAAAATAGGAAAAACGAGCAGCTCTAACGCCCAATCTTTTTGCAAATCTAGTCCAATTTTGTAAAAACTAATATCACCAGAGTGATGAGAATGTGAAAAATATTTAGTAAACCTTAAGTAAATTTTAGATAAACTTTGAGTGTATCTTGAGTAAATCTTGAATAAATATTAGTTAAATATCGAATAAATCTTGAATAGTTATTGGGTATACCTTGAGTAGATCTCAGTTAAACTTCGGAAAAATATTAGGTAAACTTTGAGTAACTTCAATCTTTTAGATAAACTTTTAGTATATTTTGAGTAAATCATGGGTAAAGGTCAGACAAATTTTGGATAGATCTTGGGTATATCTTGAGTAAATTTTAGATAAATCTCAGATAAATCTTAAATAAATTTTGAATAACTTCAACTTTTATTAATTTTCTAATAAATCTTGGGTAAATTTTTTATAAATATTATGTAAGTATTATGTAAATCTTGGTAAACCTCGGATAATTTCAAGTTTCATTAATTTTCTACTAAATCTCGAGTAAACATTGGATAAAACTCGGTAAATTTTAAGTAAATTTTACGTATATTTTGAGTAAATCTTATGTAGTAAATCTCGGATAAATCTTAGGTAAATTTTGAGTTTGAATATTTTTGTAATATTTTTAGTCGCTTTTAATATTTTTGAAAAAAGCTTGAGCAATATTGATATTTTCGAAAAAAAAAATCTTTAAACATATATATTCTTGTAAATATTTAGGCGCTTTAATATATTTTTGTAAAAATTCAAATTAAATTGACGAACAAATTTGGGCCTGCCCTAGTTTCTTTGCTATTTTAAAATGGGCTGAATCTCATTAATGAATAATGAAATAATTACATAAAGTGTCATTTTTTTTAATACGAATACATCTAATAAATTTCATTAACTAAAAAATCCGTTCTTGGGATTCAAAATTCTTATTGTAGTTTTAATATTAAATTAAACAAATAAATTTCTAAACTCTAAAATCATATCCAATCCACACATATTAAATTAAACAAATAAATCTTTAATCTCTAAAATCACGTCAAATCCACATATTTCCACTATGTCCACTAGTTTGAAATATGTGTAATCATTCATAATAAAGATTTTATGAACTTTAAAGTTTATGTATTGGTTATATTGGTCCAATACCCATTATGATATACGAAGGTCTTTATATTAGTCATACATGTATACATACATTAAATATAACAGTCATGACGTTAAATAAATTTGATTTTATCATTTAATCAAATTTATTTAACGTCATAACTGTTCATATAACATATATATATATATATATGCTTGCTTTGGCA
Source organism: Balakata baccata (assembly GCA_949630135.1). Lineage (NCBI taxonomy): Eukaryota > Viridiplantae > Streptophyta > Magnoliopsida > Malpighiales > Euphorbiaceae > Balakata > Balakata baccata. The sequence continues at coordinate 2,624 of CATIWF010026203.1, forward strand.
GAACCTAATTGATGTGTGAGATGTGCAAAAATTAGTATCATATACTAAAAAGATAACCAAATATAACATTCTTATAACATAAAATATAGTATCTGATATTTGGAATTAATATATTCAATACAATAACAATACATTCTTTGTTTTATTTTAGTCCTACTCCACTAATATTATAATGTTATATATATTAAAAATATTATATTACTCAATATTGAATGAAAAAATTATTAAATCACATCTTCGTATTCATTTTTCATTAAAAAAAAGGTCATTTGCAACAGTGTAATCATTAAATATAAAGGTAGAAAAATATTTTTTAATCATATTATTTGATGATTTACTACTCATATTGCAGTATTTGTTTATGTTCATGTCAAGTATATGAAGCTAAAAAAATGCATAACATATTACCTTTAAACTTTTGTTCTTAAGTTATTGTTGATCTTCTTGTGTTTGGGTATTAGAAATTTAGTAGAATTTGAAGTTTTGATGTTAATGAAGCAATGTTTCTCATAACTCTCTGTAATTTTTAAGCGTTAAAATCAGTTATAGTAAGGTTATTTTATTTATATTTCATAATTGGTTCCTTAATTTAAGGAATTTAATTTGCTTTAAAATTGGTAACTATTACTCATTATCCAAAAATAGAAACAGATATTTAGAGAAATGAATTTTATTCGGATGGAGATATTGGTGTGCTTTTTATTTTGAAGATATTTCAATAATTATGTAATTTTAAATAGTTATTTATGTAAAAAACTCATTAATAATTTGGTGGCATAGGCCTAAAAATTGAGTTTGCTTGGATAAGTGAATCCTAAAGATGATGATGAGATACACTGAAATACTAAGAAAAAAGATTTTTTTTCTTTGTACTACATAAAAAAACTACTTCAATAAGAAAAAATTTACTATTCACTCTCTGAGATTCAATATATTATATTAGTATATTTTGAGATTTAAAAATTATACAACAGACCTTCTCTAATTTATCATATTCTACTAATATGTTATTTCATTAGATTTTATATTAAAAAAATATTAGATATGGTGAAATAACAATGATAAATTTACTATTTATCCCATAGGATTTGACTTATTATACTAATATTCCATGAGAAAAAAAATGTTACCTTAAAATTTATACTAATATGATCGGCCCATTTTGTTTTATCTCCGATAAATTATGTAGTGAGCTAGACTCGTTTCAAAATTATTTAACTAACGAGATGCTCAAGCTCGACTTATAAATGGTTTATTAAGTTTAATGAGCTTAACTTGATTTTTGGCTTGTTAACTAATAATAATAAAAGCTTAAGTTCCAGTTTGAGCTCGATAATAAAATATAATATAAATGAACCTTAAACCAACATGTTTGTGAACTTTTAAATAAACACATTCATAAACGCTTAAATGAACATGTTTGTGAGTTAACGAACTAAATAGTATTAAGCTCAAGCTCTTTTTCGATCTTGGATTTGAACTCAAACTTGGCTCGTTAAGCTTAACAAATGAACTTTTATTCGAACCGAAATATGAATAACTCACAAATGACTTGGTTCGTTTACAGCCCTATAGATAAGTACTAATATAATAAGTCAGATCTTACAGAATAAATAGTAATTTTTTCTTTGAAAAAAGAGAAAAAAGTTTAAATAGATTCTTAAGGGATAGGTTAGAAAATATATAAGTTTTACGGTAAAGCTTGATTTTATTGACTCCTATATTAAAAGTTTTTATGATTCTATCTAAATAGCTCTTTATACGTAAATCTCAAAGTGCAAAATGGCCAAAATTCAAGGACTAAGTAAGCCAAAATTTTAATATAAGAGATCAATTATCGAACTTTAGGAATTTGTTTACACATTTATCCAATAATAGTAGCTTTTCTTTGCATGAATAAATAGCTTACAAATTATATTCTGGATTTTGGTCTGTGGACTATTACAGGCTAAGGTTTTAGTACACGCAAATTATATCTTAAATCCTAGTCCATGATATATTATGGACCATAGTCGAATTAGCACGTGTGAGATGCAGTGATAATATTGTAAATATTTATCATCTGTGATAAAGTAAATATTTATTAGTTTATTAAAAAAGTTTCATTAAAAATAAATTAAAGGTTCATTACAAATAAACTCAAGTTCATTATTTTATTAGTAAAAATTCATTAGTTTATTAAAAAAAGTTTATTACGAATAAAGTAAAGATTTATTAATTTATTGAGAATTTTATGATTTATGAATAAATTGAAAGTTTATTACGAATAAACTAAAAGCTCATTAATTTATTAGTAAATATTCTTTTTCATTTCTTTGTGTATTTAATTTGATAGACAAAAAATGAATTTTTATTAATAAACTAATAAACTTTTATTTTATTCGTAATGAACTTTTAGTTTTATAATTAATAAAACTTTTTCAATAAACTAATGAACTTTTAGTTTATTCATAACGAACCTTTATTTTATTCTCAATGAACCTTCAATTTTATAATAAATGAATTTTTATTAATAAATTAATGAACAGTTATTTTATTTGTAATGAACTTTCAAATTTATAACAAATGAATATTTCTAAATAAACTAATAAATATTTACTTTATTCGTAATGAACTTTCAGTTTATAATAAATGAATATTTTTTAATAAACTAATGAATCTTTACTTGATAATAGATGACAAATTTTTACAAAAATGCCACCGTATTTTTAATAGCAGTGTAATTTTAATTTATTTACAAAATTGTTACTGCTTCTTACAGATGGGACAGACTTTGGTCCATAATGCTACATGGACCGGAGTTTAGGATATAACAATTGTCCAGTACACGTATGAAAGACGGTGACAGTTTTGTAAATAAGACAAACTTATATAACTATCAAATATACGATGATAATTTCGTAAATATTTGTCATCCGTTTATTAAAAAAAATTCATTAGTTTATTGAAAAAAGTTCATTAGTTTATTTAGAAATATTCATTAGAAATAAAATAAATATTCATTAGTTTATTACTACTTTAAATAACAATTAAAGAAAATAATATAATATTCATTAAATTGAATATACAATGTATTTTCCTCAAGGAGAATTCAACCGATTCATACCTATATATAAAAGAAAGATATAATATTCATTAAATTAAATATACAAAGAAATAAAATAAACATTTACTAATAAACTAATGAACGTTTATTTTTTTTTTCTTTTCGGTAAAAAACTAATGAACCTTTATTAATAAGAGAAATGTTACTTGTTACAATACTTTTTGTTCTAACTTGTCCTTACTAGTATAAAATATTTGTACTATATCTATCTATCCACTTATTTTATTCAATTAACATTAAATTTACAAGTATTTTATATTAGTTGGGATAAATTGGAATAAAAAGTGTTAGGACAAGTAGTGTTTCTCTATTAATAAACGAAAGAACTTTTACTTTATTTCTAATAGACTTACAATTTTAAAACAAATGAATATGTCTTAATAAAGTAATGAATTTTTTACTTTATTGCTAATAAACCTACAATTTATAATAAATGAACCTATAGATTAAAAGCTATAGTTTACTGATAATGAATCTATATTTTACAAAAAAAAAAAAGAACATTTACTAATAAACTAATGAATTTTTATTTTATTGTGATGAATCTATATATTTATAACAAATGAATATTTTTCAATAAACTAATAAATACACTTATAATAGATAATGAATATTTACAAAATTGTTATCGTGTATTTGATAATTGTATAAATTTATTTTATTTATAAAATTATTGTTGTTCTCGTTCGAACGAAGGACGCTTGGTCTAATAGACAGAGACATGAACAATCCCAAATAGCCACATTAAGCTTGAGTTTGTGGAACAAAATGACAGGCCCAATTGCTTCTTTCTTACGTGGAAAAGGAGCTTTGAGAGGCCCAAAAGCTAGTCTCATGCGCAACAAATCAAGAAAATTGATCAGCGTCCTGAATGTTCTCTCCATGCACGTGAAGGACCTATTCATAAAAACAAATTCTTGCATAGACTTATAGACCATTAGTATTATATAAATTATTTTGTTTACATAATATATATTTATTGATTTAATTTATAAAAATTTGATCTATGCAAAAAAATCTTAATTAATAAATTAAGATTGCCCAAGTTGTTTTTTCATGGGCTAAAGAATTCTCATGCTTGAAAACAAGAAAGAGTTCTAGTCTTACTTGATATTAAATAGCTCGCAAGGATAAATAAAAAATAATATATATATATATATATATGTATGTATAATTTACTTTAGTTATATTAGTTTAGCAATCAATTTCCAATCAAATATGTTGGGATTAAATGGGAAAAGAAAAAGGGAAGGGAAATTTACATAACTGTCAAAATACAGTAATCAAATTTCTAATATACTTTTAAAACAAAATTTTTTCAAATTGAACCTTTTTTAACTTTTAAAATTTTAAATCTACCAAAATTCAAGATGATAAAATGATTATTTTGAAATTCAAAGATAAGAAAAACATTAACAATAAAAATACATTTTGGTAAAAATAATAATAAAAAAAAAACCTTTTACAGGTATTTTTGAAATAAAAAATTAAATATAAGTAAAATATGAAATTTCCTTAAAAGAAAAAAAAAATTATTTACGAATAGTTTGATTCTACACAGAATAGAACACTGAATTACGAAAGTGGAAGTGATCAGTATTGAAATCAAAGCGGACTCAAGAAAATATAGAAGTGAGAAAGTAGAATATGGTGTAAGGAGGAGATTTTTGGCCCTGTTTGGTTTAATTGCTTTAAGAAATTTATTAGGGATATATAATCGTGCCGATTTGAAATACTTATTATTATACTTAAAATAAGTAGTTATTTCACATATATTTAGATTTTTATTTTATTTGTTTTATTTTTCGTAATTTCATCATCATGTTACGGTATTTGATTTTATCATTTTGTTACAACGTTTTGTTTCCATCGTCTTGTTGCGGCATTTTTTTGTATGGGCGATTCAAACAATAAATCATATTTGATCCAACAGAGATATCAAATCAGATTATGTTCGTCAGTATGTTACAGAACTGGAATCATAGGTATTATAATCACTATAGTATTATCAAATTCGTAGGCTTTGAACCGATTTATTATGCTTATTAATATGTATACTTTGATTTTTTTCACTGTTTCATTCTTTATGATTTTAGCAAATTTATATATATTTCTATCGATGTATTACTATAGTTTGAATCAATGAAATTATTTTTCTTGTAAAAAAAAAATAAATTTTGTCTAATGTAATCTTACTTTAATTAGGGATATTACTAAAAAAATTAAGATAACTGTTGGGTTATGGGTCTTAGTTGTCCATGTGGGCTTGAGTTACCTCAAAACCCAAATAACCACATGCGATATAAGATGTTATTTATAGAAAAAAAAAATGCTTCATATATAAACTAACAGAATGTGATTTTTAGAAAAAAAAAAAAATATTCTTCTCCAATTTTCTGAGATCTCTCTCATTCCCAAATTATTCAAGTGTAGAAGGTGTTCATGTTGTGGAAATTCACTCCGAATTCTAGCAACTGGCATTTCCATAGCATTGAAAACATGAAATTTTATGCTACAACAAGTAAGATTACATTGGTATCGTAGCTTGAAAGCGTGTTTTTGTGCTTGAACTGAAGATTAGATTGATTAATTGAATATTTTTGCATGAAATTACATAGAAATCCAAATTTTATTCAATTTTTTGAGAAAATTTTTCTCTGTTTCATGAGACATAATTGGTATAGTTGGAAAGCTCTCGTCACAAGCTTTCCAACAAGTATTTTTGTAAAATTTTTGGATGAGTCGTTAAATTACTATGATTTTTCAAAGATTCTGATAGTAATTAAGGTTTATGAATTTTGGAAATTGATTTTCTATGTGATTTCTACTCTCGGTTCATATGTTTGATGTCCAAAAGTCATCTATTTGGTGTCAGATTATAATTTTAATAGTAATAATGGGTAGAAATGCCCTGAAAAGATAGGAAAATTGAAAAAACGGGTCTGAACCACTATTGGAAGGTGGCGCATCGCATGCATGTGCCACTGATGGAGAGTGAGGCAGTTATTGCACATGTGTCACTTTCTCGATTGGTCGCAAGTAGAAAAGTGTGTGTGAGGTGGTTGCCAACGTGTCAAGCCCACGTGGCGTGATGATGTGTCAAGAGCTGACACATGGCATAACCTTATTGTGCCACGGTATTAAGCTGCTGACTTGGCACACCAAGTGGCGTGAAAACGTGTAACTGCTATGCGGCAGAAACTGGACACATGGCCGATAATGATTAGTCTATGTGGCGCTGACGTGGATGGTGATATGGCAAGATAGATGGCGTGTATTCGGCACCATCTAGGGGCATGTGAGAGGTCCATTTGTCTCTCAATTTTTTAAAATGCTTAAAATTTAATTTTCTATTTAATGAATATTTTTTTTCATAATTTTTAAAGCACGTTTTGAAATGTTTTTGGAATTAAAAGTACATAAAAAGTAAATATTTTACTTGAAAATTGATTGAATATAATATTTTATTATGTCTAATGCTGCTTTCAATCATTCTAACATGTAGTGAGGGATCATATGTTTCGTGCTTCACAGCAGCTGACTGTATATAGAAAGGATCTGAATCGTTCATTGGAAGTTCACATTGATGAAGATATATAAAAAATTGTGGACATTCCATGTGTTATATCATAATTATTATGAGTTGGCAATCAAATGAAAAATGTGGATTATTCTCGACTCCCTGCTTAATTCATGGAAAAAAGAAAGAAAGACGCTTAGAGAGAGGATAAACGACTTGGATTACAACAATATTGTGAGAGAATTATTTAAGAAGCTGAAGTGCCTAAAATGAGATGATATTAGATGATCTAGCAAGTCCACAAGTGGAAACTCGTGGATGAGTAACGAGTAAGGCATTGGCTAATAGTAAGCCCATGAGCGGATACCCATAGATGAGTAAGATGTCTATGACATTAGCTAGAAGGGAATTTGTTGAGAGGGAACTACCAGTTCACAAAGAAGATAAATGAATTTGAAGTAGTATTATGACATGTTTATTATCATTGTGAATATGTTTTTATTCTTTTTATGTTGTTTATTATGTTTTTCATTTTAAAACATATTATGACTATTTATGAGATATATTATGTTTATGTTCATGTAATGAATTTTTTTATGACTACAAATATGTCTTATTATTTTATTGCATGAGCAATATATATGAGTATAATATTGTGAGAATGTTAGGTTGGTAGATTAATAAATCTCATTGAATAAAAAGATTGACGCACGTTTAAATTAAAAAATAATAACTAGATTATATTAGCGGGAATTGATAAGATTGTAACCAAACCTTTTTTTTTTCTATTACATGTGTTAGGTTATTATTGATTAATTGAAAACTTTGCGATATGAAATAATTTTTGAGATTATGAATTGTACTAATTAAGATCATTGTTTCTAAATAGTTGAAATGACTGCAAAAAGCATCATTGCTAACTTAAACAAAGGAGACAAGTTGAATGATAAGAATTATGATGTTTGGCATCAGAAAATTCAGTATCTCCTTAAAGAGCAAGTTATATTGGAAACGATTACACAACCCATGGCTGAGCCTGAGCATGGAAGCACAACGCAACATAGGCAGATATGAAGGCATAGTAAGCCTATAAGCGCAAGAATAGAATTGTTCGCATATAGATGCTAAGTAGTATGAAAAATGATTTGATACTGCGCTTTGAGAAACATCACTCAACTTTGGCAATTTAGGACACTGTCAAGGTCCAATTTAGTGGAACTTCGACTACTAGGCTGCATCAGTTCATTCTTAAGTTTGATGCTTATAAGAAGAATCTTAATCATACGATGAGGCAGCATCTCACTATGATGTCTAATGTGATAAGTGAGTTGAAGGCTGCTGGTCATGAGTTGATTAATGAGCAACATGTCCAAGCTGTGATTCGCTCTCTTCCAAGTGCCTGGAAGTATATGCGTGTTAACCTTATCCATAATGATAACATCAAGAATTTTAATGATGTTACTCGTCATGTTGAGCTTGAGAAGGATTGCTTTCTTGTTGATAAGCTTACAAGAGAGGCTTGTATGACTGAGTCCAAAGGAAAAGGAACTTTGAGCTCTAGATGAAAGAAATGGAAAGGTAAGGGAAACAAGCAAGGCAAAGGAGGCAACAAAGCTAATTTTATTGGAAAGAAACACAAAAGCAGAAGACGCAGTAGCAAGGAAGGTAAGAACGTGAATTGCTTAAACTGTAGGAAGCTACGTCACTTTGCTCATAATTGTATTGAGCCAAAGGTATTGTATGACCAAATTCATCCATCTGATTATATGTTAGTAGTTGCTTGATGCTTGCTAAAACTATTCCTTATTGAACTGTAGACTCAGCTACAATTGACCACATAACGAGGGACTGATATGCCTTTGTAGAATTTTATCGAATTCCAAAGGGGAGTTGAAGTATCTATATGGAGAATACTGCTTCGGTGGATGTACTTGGAATTGGCACCTATAAGCTAGTGATACGGGGAGGCCACACTCTTTATCTCCATGATGTGCTTTATGCTTATGAAGTTCGACGAAATCTAGTTTCTGTACTTGTTCTCTTAGATCTTAGCTTTAAAGTTTTTTTTGAAAATAGTTGTGTGAATGTATTGTTGGATATTGTTTTTTTATGGTTCTGGATATTTGATGAATGATTTTATTGTATTGATACTATTCCTATTAATATGGACGCTTATGTTTTCGTTGTTGGGAATTCCAATAATATTTTATTAAATGATGGTGTTAAATGGCTTGCTAGATTAGGATACATTAGGAAAGATCGTTTAAAAAGATTAGCAAAGGCTGGTCTTTTAGGTTTAATTAAAAAAATTAATTTGCCTGTTTGTGTGCATTGCCTAACTAGAAAAGCAAAAAGATTACCATTTGGCAAAGCCAAAAGATCCACATTTCCTTTACAACTTATACATTTTGACATTTGTAGCCTAATGAATGTGAAAGCAAGACATGACACTCACTATTTCATCACATTTATAGATGATTTCACTAGATATGGTCATATTTATTTAATCTCCCATAAATTTGAAGCATTGGATTCCTTCATACGCTAGATAGATTGGTTGAAAATCAATTAAATGTAAATATTAAAGCATTATGGACCGATCGAGGATGTGAATATCTATCTGATTTATTTAAAAGTTATTGTAACGATAAGGGTATAGCTAGGCAGCTAAATATTCCTTCCACTATACAATAAAACAGTGTAGTAGAAATAAGGAATAGAACTCTATTCGATATGATTAGGTCCATGAAGGCACGAGCTAATTTGCCTATTTCCTTTTGGGGAGATACACTAATAACTGCAGCTTACATTCTTAATCGTGTGCCATCGAAAACTGTTCCTTCCACCCTATGTGAGTTATGGAAAGGCGAAAAGCCTGACTTAAGTAAAATGCGCATATGGGGTTGCGCAACTTATATCCACAACAATTCTCATGAATATGGGAAATTTGGTTCGAAGGGGAAAAAATGTATTGTAACACCTATTAACTAAGGCTTACTTATATTGCATGAATATAATATAAGGTGAGTATATGAGAGGTGCATTGGAGGTACATGAAGGTATATAAGGAGTATAATGATTAATTTTAGCCTTAGTTTGAAGTGAGGGATGAAAGAAATGAAGGTGATAAATACATGATTCACGCCCACGACAATCAGCTTTGGAAGAAGAAGTATGTTGAGGTTTTTTTTCATATATGTGCTTTTTGAAGTTGTGGGAAGCAAGTAATCATGAAATTAAGTTAAGATCATGCATAATAACCTTAGTTTGGGGAGCATAGGTTACATGCATATTTTTATTAGGCTTCTATAGACTTAGAACTTGATATATGGCTATGTTTATGATAGGAAAACAAGGAAAAGAGGCAGGTAATCAACAAAGGGAGTAGATTAGCTCCTTAGCTTGAGTTTGGTCAAGCTCTGTTTTGAGGTTTGTACAAATTTGCATTGTTATTTGCCTAAGAACATGATGATTGTATATAGTTGTTGAGTAGTGTGAATAGTGAGTTTTAACCATGCTTGTATGTTAAATTATGCATTATCATGAATTATGAAAGCATGAAATGGCATGTCCAAATGTTAGATAAGGTAATTTGAGTATATTAATACGTATAAAATGTTAAATAAGGATGAACATGTTGATATTGCATAAGGTGTAATTTGTGTTCGTTGCTTGAGTTGTTGAGCTTGGTTGTGAACCTAGAAAATGGCAAGAGTTGCATAACTTGATTATACAATTGAGTTAAATGCCTATGAATATGTGTTATATGTGTTTAGGAAGTCTTTAGGACTTGAAATTTAGTAAAATTCAGTTGTAGGTACAAGTTAGACCCTTTAATAGCCAGCATCACAATCATATTGAAAACTGTCATGACCATGAACCATAGATACAAAATTATTCATGGCCAGGCTTCACACTTAGCCTATAATTCATGGCCATGAAGGCCCTAAAAAGGGCAAAAAATGACTTGTTTCTATGACGTGATATCAGGTCCGAAACATGCTAGTTGTCCTTAATTGTTAACATATGATATTATATTATATGAAAACATATTTATGGACCTAAATATGCTATGCGAATATGATTATATGTTATGAACATTGATGAAAACACATAAGATTGCGATTAAAAGGAGAAGATACAATGATATAAATGCTCATTTCTCTACCTGATGACTACTTCAGGGTAGATAGTGCATCATTAAGGAGATAAGTAATACGTATCGACGAGCCTATGAGTGAAGACAGGGAGAATAGAGCTTGGTAAGCATCCCTGCTCTTTGTACTCATAGATTTATACTCAATCAAAGTTATTTTGAGCTTTGTAAGCTCTCTCTACTTGAGATTCTATTGAGTAGGGAGAATTTACTTATAAGAGATGCCCCTACTTTACATCCCGTATCCGGCCAGTCCGAGAATGAGGCTTCAGCAATTTATTAAAGCTATTCACTGAAATAAAAGTGAAACATGGAATTAATAATGACATGAATACCACGATAAGAAAATTAATATGATGTGACATGTGTTATATGTTGAACAAGCCGGCATGTTACTTTTCCATGTACATTTTATACATATAATGTTTGAATGGAGTATGCCATGATTTATCTATATGCCATGTAATTGTATGATTGCATGGGAGAATTTCAATGTTAATATGTACCACTAAGCTAGAAATGGCTTAGCATGAGTTTTTATTACGCAGGTTCAAGACCTTACAGATAATAGAGTTTGAAAAGCTGTCAAGAAAAGATAATGTCCATTTTAGAGCAAGACTTTGTGACTCGGTTTGTGGATCTATGATACCATTTTTTGTATTGTATATAAACTCACATTTGGGGTTGTAGATATGGTATGTAAATAAGAAGTATATAATGTATTTTTTTGATAATATGATGTACATATATGGACATGTATGAGGCTTATAGCCATGAACCAAATATGTAGGTAATGAAAGAGAAAAAAAAAGAAAAGAAAAGAATGTGTGTATGTTAATATAAAGAAAGTTTTTATTTGAATCGATATTAGTTCAGCTTTGTTGTGGCATTCTACATTTATAATAAGACTATTCATGTTATATAGGTGGGGCATCACATGTATCTTTATAAGACATTCAGAATTCTCCAAAGGATATATATTTTTTCAAGGAAGATATAAATGGAAGAGTAACATAAATTAAGTCACAAGATGTCGTTTTCTTAGAAGATGACTTTCTTGAAAGAGGTAAGACAAATGGAGATTTATGACTTTATGAAATGGAAGATCCTAAGAATAGTGGGAGATCAATAATGGTTGATTTAGCACCTATAGAGCAAGATAATATGGAATATCATGCTCCTCCTAAAGCAAGTAAGAGTGATACATTGTATGATTGTGTTCCTATAGAGCAATATCATGAACAATCTCAACCTCGATGTAGTAATCGTGAGAGAATTCCTCGTCATTGATTTGAGATTAAGGAGAAGCTTTTATGATTGCTCTAGATGAAGAAAAGCCTAAAATGCTACAACAAGCTCTTTCTAGTCCTAAAGCTATATAATTGATTAAAGCTATGGAAGAGGAAATTGATTTGATAAAATCGAATCGAGTATGAGATTTGATTGATTTAGCGCTAGGTAGTAAGATCATTAGGAATAAGTGGGTTCTCAAAATTAAATGTAAGGCAAATGAGACGATTGAAAGATATAAAGCTCGATTAGTAGCGAAGGGTTACACATAATAAGAAGGGATTAACTATAAAGATACATTATTGCTTGTTGTTGGGTTTGTATTAGTTTGACACATTCTGGCTTTTGTGGCACAGATGGACTTAACATTATATCAAATGGACATCAAGACTTCTTTTCTCAATAGAAAATTAGATGAAGAGATCTATATAGATCAACCTTTAGGCTTTAAGCTTAAAGGAAAGAGCGCAAAGTTTGCAAACTCAAAAGATCCATTCATGGTCTTAAGAAAGCTTCAAGACAATGGAACCTCAAATTTCATCAAGCCATGTTAAAGGATGGCTTTCCAATGATGGAAGAAGATCATTACATGTATGTTAAACTTTCAAAGTGGTTTTATAATTCTATGCTTGTATGTCGATAACATATTAATAGCTGGAAATGATAAGAAATTGATTGATGTTACTAAGAAATGGCTATTATCGAATTTTGAGATAAAAAATATGGGTAAGGCTAGTTATGTGCTTGGTTCTAAGATCCTTAGAGATCGCTCGAAAAGACTTTTGGGTTTATCTCAGGAGACCTACATTAAAAAAAATGTTGGAGTGTTATCGTATGCATGATAGTAAGCCCATGGATATCCTAGTTGAAAGGAATCTAAGCCTTAGTTTTGATATATGTCTCAAGACATCGTATGAAAAATAAATATCTTATGAAAATAATGAATGTCCAAAGTACCATACTCCAGTGCTATTGATTATCTGATATATGTAATGATGTGCACACATCCAAACATTTGCTACGTTGTAGGGCTAGTGAGCATATTTCAATCTAATCCAAGCTCAAAACACCAGATGGCGGTTAAACAGATTTTAAAATATCTGAAAGGAACTTCATACAATATTTTATGTTACCAAGGGAAAGTTTGCACTTAATTGGTTATATGGATACTAATTAAGGAGGATATCTTGATCAACTTCTGGATATACATTCTTGCTAAATGATTGCGTAATTTCATAGAGTAGCAAGAAGCAATTTTGTATAGTTTTATCAATAATGGAAGTTGAATATGTAGCATGTTCTTAGCTGTACAAGAGGCAATTTGGTTAATAAGGTTTTTACAACATTTAAAAATCATTCAAACAGCATCTGACCCTGTCACAATATATCGTGATAGTATGGTTGCATTAGCCTATACTAAGGATCCAAAATATTATGGGAAGATCAAACATATCCATATTAGATAATATTAGAGATATGATCATAGAAAAGGAAGTGGTTCTAAAATACATACCTATAAGTAAAATAGTAATAGATTCTTTTACCAAACCAATAGCTAGGGATGTATTTGTTAGACATGTAAAATCTCTTGGCTTATGTAGAATGTGAACAATTTTATTTAATTCTTTTGTTTATGAATGTTTAATTATATGAGTATATTGTATATGCCATTTAGCACAACTTGATTAAATATATCGATGGACTTAGATTGATTCTTTCACATGAGTATTCGCCTCTAACACTGTTGAGTGAGTAGAGATGAGACCAAATAGTTTGGATCACTAAGACACAATGGGAGCAGTTTTGGTCATATTATTTAAAAGGATACCTTGATAAGGATCACGATGAGATTCTTCATATATAAGAATCAACATGAATGACTTCCCCGACATTCATGTATTCATTTAAAGGAAGTTGAGTGTAAAACTTATTGTTTAACGTTGTTGAATATGTAGACAAAGGTTTATGGTTTGGCATTTATAGAGTGACTAGATTAAGATTCATATGATATTATTTATTTTATGATAAAGAGCGAGACATATACTCTTTTATCTTCAAAAGGAAAAAGAGTTGCTCCACCATTATATTATACTACATGTGTTAGACAACCTATTAGGAGGTGAAAGAATCGATCCCCACTTCTTCGCTATGTGAATCCTAGAAATCCTAAATATGGATTTCATTTTTAATTACCCTTTGTGACTTTTGACTATATCATGAAGTGATGAATTAATATTTGCAATCTTAGGATGTATCCTATAATCATGAGATGATTTAACTTGGTAGAATACTCCTAGAAAAGCGAGTTAATTTTGATCCAATTGATATGAGGGCAAAATAAAAAGTATTTTTGCCTATACTCTCATTAATTGTATTCACCAAATGGAGTTATTTTGCTTGATAAAGCTTAAAATACAAAGTAATCGTAAAAGAGTTCTGAGTATGGATTCTCGAGGGATTGAATGATACTTGATTATGTGTTTTAAGAAAGATACTTGGGGTAAATAAGCACAATATAATGAATATATACAACGTTGGGTTGATGTCTCCTATATGGCCTATGATTAGATTTGCATATTGGAGCTCTCACCATTTATATGCTTCAGGTCACACAATCCGTTCACCTATATGAATGATTTTCTCTTTGAGATTGAAATTTTGGAATGACTTTTGGGATGAGTCAAGCCCACTATGGGTGAGTGGGAGATGTTGGGCTATAGGTTGGACCGCCCATATGGGCTTGACCCAACCCAAAATCCAAATAACCAAAGGTTATATAAGATGCAATTATTTATGGAAAAGAATTGCTGCATAAACTAACAAAACATGATTTTTAGGGAAAAAAAAATGTTCTTCTCATCCAATTCTTTGAAATCTCTCCCACTCCCATATCATTCAAGTGTAGAAGGTGCTAGTACCATAGAAATTCACTCAGAATTCTAGTAACCGACATTTTTGTAGCATTGAAGGCACAAAATTTCATGCTACAACAAGTAGTTTGTGCTGACATTGCTAGATTACAATAACTTATATTCATTGATAAGAAATATAATTCAGAATTAACATATAATGATATTTTTGAGAAAGAAAATGAATTGTTTGTTTGAGACGAATAAAAAAAAGAAAGTAATTGTTTACACTGATGTAAACAAGATTTTTTTTTTTAAAAAAAAAGAAAACTATATGTAAAAGGGAATTTTACAGAAATACCAAAACATGTGAATATTTTAGTATATCTTGGAAATTCTTTGGTAATATTTCGGATATATCTTGGGGATACATTAGGTAGCAAGGGAATCATCATCAGAGTCGAGGAGGGCGGTTAGTCATCAAATGGCTTCAGATACTAGAGATTCGGGTTCCTTTGTTGGCGAGGATAATGAGGTTGTTTCGAATTCATCCACCGACGATTCGATTGGAGTTGATATTGAAAGAATTAGGTCAAATGATATGGCAGAGGAAGATGAAGAAAATCATGTGAATAGGAATGAAAAAATTTTCAGTAAAATTGAAAAACTTAAAAACCATTGATATTTATTAAAAAAAAAAAACCATAAATATGGACAATTGGTGAAATTTCCACTATATATAAAGGGAAGCATGACACTCTAGAGCTTTGCGGTTCATATATATAGAAGTGAGCCCATTGATATATTTGTAAATATACTTTACGTTCTCTACCATTAATTAATTCATATTAAGATAGAACTGTTGTTTTTGGCCCACTATAAATACAATTAATTCCAAAAACAAATGCCACATAAATAATTGTGATATCTCAAATAATTTTATTTTGTACATAATATTTTAAAATTTTGAAACTTTTAATGAAAAAGCATTATAAAATTAAAAGTTTAATCTACATCTATGTATAATTGAAATTATTATAAGATTATGAGCTCAACTTAATAATTGTAGGTTTATATATCATTGCTCTAAAATTATATAAGCGGCTTTAAAATTGGTATATTTTATCACAATTACATGTCCAAGTGGCCTGTTGATTTTTATCCAATGCATTCTTTCAAGAGCAACTAGCTTGGCCAATTTATCAGTTACCAAATATATACGAGGAAAGTACACTAGATATTCCTTTTCTAAAGGAAAAAATTTTTTGATTTCTATTTTATAATTTGGATTTTTCAATTCTCTTCTTCAATATAAAGGCATTTTATTCTTTTTCAATAAATAACAGTTTTATGACTTCCATAACTCTATTCATTTAAATCCTATGTTTTCTCACAACTTCATTACATTATTATATTTTAATATCAATTATAAAATTATACAATTTTTGAAATAGATGAGATTTATCAACGCTTAGTATCATAATTGTCATATATTTTTAATGCATATTTAATAATTTTGGACAACACATAGATATATTTGTCAAAAAAAATATATAAAGATATACAAAACATGTACTATATATATACAATACTATAGATATTTATACATATCATATATACTTGTCATATATTTTTAATGTATATTTTAATAATTTTGAATAACAAATAGATACTATAAATATACAATGTCATAGACATACAAAACATATATATATATATATATATATATATATATATATATATATGAGGGAGAAGATTCGGGTGTATATGAGTAACAGTTGTCTGATAAATAGGAGTGATTGGAGAGTATGATTGTGGCATTTAAAAATTATAATATTAATGAGAAAATTTGTAATTAATGAAAATAATATATATTTCCCTAAATGAAATTCTTAATTTGTGGGATTTAGGATCTGAGAAGGATATTGTCTAACAATAACTACATAATAAAGATACAATATTGCGTAAAATTAAGAATTTTATTTTCTCTATAACTTAGTTTTGGTAGTTTTTAATTTGTGATGTATAAAAAACACTACATATATAGAAAGTGTTAGTTGTGTTCATTTCCCAATATATATAGATGTTTGATTTTTCTTGTCTAAATTCAGGATTAATTTCATCTATAGTCATTCAACTTTTCTCTCATTGCAATAAAATTATAAAACTTTTTTCATCCAAAAAAAGTCACTCAACTATATTAGAATTTCACTAAAATCACTTCCGACCAATTTTCCAATATGGGTAACCAAAAATCTGATGTAGCAGCTAATATGTCATCAAAAATCCGATGTGGTGGTTGACATGTCACCGGAAATCCAACGTGGCGGGTGACATGTCACTAAAAAATTGGTATGAGTGACTTTAGTGAAATGAAGATATAGTTTAGTAATTTTATTAGGACAAAAAAGGTTTTAAAATTTTACTTAAAAAAAGTAAAATTTAGTAATTATATATTAAATTAACTTCAAAATTCGGTATATGATATATCAAACAAACAAGAAAATACTTTGTGTGTGTGTGTGTGCTTACTGTTCTTTCATTAGCTTGATATATATAGATTTTATTTAGATAAGAAATATGGTTGCAATGTAATCACTATTTGGTTGCTAATGTTAAAGTTAAAAATGTGGTTGTTATTCGGTTTCTGGGAATACTAGTGTATTATATCAAACTACAAGGGAACAAATCGTAATTTTTCCTAATAATTACAAAGTATGAGTTTGTAAATTTGTAATTGTTATATATATATATATATATATATATATATATATAATAAAGAGTAATTTTTATATAGATTGTAACGCCCACAATTTAGGGCATAGAAATAATATGGATCTTGGAGGGTATTTTGGTAATTAAAAGTAAGAATATAAATATATCATGTCTGACATATATGCTTGTTTTGGTGGATAGAGCCGTTTCCTGCTCGGGACAAGAGGGTCGCGCTCCAAAAAGGTTTTCCGCTCGTGACACTGGTTTTCCTGATCGGAACTCGCCTCTATATTGCACGCTATAAATATATGTTTTGCATCGTTTTCCGCATCTATCAAAAACCTAAGCACTCTTTACACACCCTAGATACTCTAGAAGTATTCCTTGTTGTTTCCCTTTGATTTAACACTTGAAAACACAATTTGGAGTGGGTTTAGCAAGGATTTAATTAGGGTTTTGGTGTTTTTTGTCAAAGAACACAAGCTAGTTGTCAAACAACCATTAGAACCGAGTTATTCATCTCTGCTCTTGATCTCCAAATGTGATTCAATAAGTATTATGAGAGTTTAACAGCCTTAGCACCGTTTTAATGATAGTTATCGTATTAAGTTAGGGTTTTCCTTTTGTTTTCGGTATGATTCCCCTATAGCAGTATGTTTAGAACGAGTTGTGACCTAGTATATGTATTTTTGCTGTTAGGAAATGTGACAGAAGGTAGAAACGACTACCTAGCCAAAGAGGAATGTTGAAAGAGAGAGTTTACAGCTCCATTCTTAGAGGTTCGTACATATAATCATATTTATTTGCTTTCTGGCTGCATGTTTGCTAGAGTCTAGGTAATTTAGATGATATGTCTCCGTTAAATGCCATGAATCTAGATTTGAATGGTTTGAATTGATGGTATGGGTTAACGACAAAGACTATTTATGAATTTCATATTTAAATTGGTATTCAATGAGTTAAATAGATTGTAGCATGTTTATAATAACAAAATGGTCTGTTGAAATGATGTATGATATTCTAGAATTGGTGTAATGTTATTTGAATCAAGAGATTTGGAATTGCATGTTATTGTGTTGATGTTGGGCCTTTCCCGGTCAGAAAAGGGGAGTTCCGATCGGGACTCACATGACCCCAGGCCTGCACAGCCCAGTGATGGGCCAGGCCAGCGGCACCAACGTCATAGCATGCTAAGGTACAAATATGCTTATATGAAAGGGTATGATGCTAGTTTTGATGATATGGAATACATATACCTAATCTTTTATGATGTAATATGAGAAAAATATGAATATGTGATAATTCTATTGGATGTGTTGTTAATGACATTGTGTAGTATATGCTATGGCATGACATGAGATAAATAGGCATTTATATGATGATGTACAAATTATGATGTGATATACTGCTATGCGATATCACAGAAATGTTATTTTAACCATGGAATATAACTCATGTGAATATAAAGGAAAAAGACTTAAATGCTCTCACTCATACTAGGACTGACTATAGGATAGATGACATGCCATTAAGGGTAGTTACGTGACCGTAAGATTATTCCTTCGTTTATTTCCAAGTAAGGTGGCTTCAAATCCAAGAGCGCCCCTGTCCCATTATGCTAGCAATTATTTATTTTCCAGTTAAGTTGGCTTCAGCTTCGAGAGTGCACTTGACTCAAATATAGATTCAGACAATTATGGTTAGGTGGGTGGGGTGGCTTCAGTTCGGAGAGGGCTCCTATTCAAGACCGTATTCAATAGTGTAGTATAGAGTAATTAGACAAATTAATTGAATAAACGGAAAATTAAAAATTGTGTTACAATGATTATAAATACATAAATGACTTTTTCTTACTAGGTACGCTACTGTGATGGCGTAAGAATTTGATTGACATATTAACATGGTTACAGTTGATATGAATTTATAATGTAAAAGGTTGTGTTATAACATGATTATATATATATATATATATATAATTAGATAAATAATAAATTAGATTGATTTATCATATATAATTATATTATACTTATTATAAATTAGGTTACTTTATAACTAATTATACTTAAATTTGATTTATCAAATAATTAATAAAATTTAGATTTAATGTATAATACAATTAAAATAAATTATAAATACTAAAAATATAATTAGTAATAAAAATCATTGCAAAAAATGAAAATTAGTAGTATATTACAAATAATTTTTATTTGCATATTAATAATAAAGATAGTTCATTGATTTGTTAGTAAACTTATTTTAGACTTATATAAAGTTTATGGATTCAAGTTTTTATATCACTATCATAAATTTTTAGAATATAACATTATTTTTTAATATATAAAATTTTCAATTAGTTGAAGTCATTATTATTATAAATTTTATATTATTTTTTTAAATAATTAATAAATTTAATGTATATATATATATATACACACACTTATAAATTTAAGTTGTATTATATTGATATAGTAAAACTATAAAAATTATAAATAATGTTATATATTAATTATTTAATACCTATTAATCATTATATGTACTAAATTTTAAGCATTTAGATATCGATTCTTTGGGTACAATTCGGTTCTAAAACAATTCAGTACAATTCTCGATTTAGATATCACTAAAAAATCTAGATTCATCAAAGTTAAAGTCAATAGTACAATTCAGTTTAGTTATAGTAAAAAAAGTTAATGTTACAGTTCAGTTCTACATCTTTTTTTATGTTCATTGGTCCAGTTTGGGAATATCTAAAATCCATGTAGACCCATAGTTAGGATAGGTATGAATTGAGTTTAAATGGATTGGATTGCATGTTAACTATTTACCCATTTATGACCCATTTAATTATTATATTGGATACCAATACTCATTTAACTTTAATCCACTTTAATCCATCTATTTCTCCATTTAATATATAATGAAATAAATAATTGTAAAATTTGAATTTTTCTCATTAAATATTAAAATTTTATAAAAAATATTTTAAATAATTTATTATTATTATTATTTAATCATGATAAATATCCTTTTTAATAGTATATTTTTTACTTCATATAATCGGGATCTGAATTTTATTTCTTCAATGTGAAATTTCGATTACTTACTTGTCTTAATATGCTATATGTCTCAATATTCTCGGCTTACTACTCGCTTGTTGGATTGAAAATCGTAAAATTATGATTTAGCCTCTTATATTGGTCTCACTTGATTGATTAATGTCACAAGTTTGTATATTAATTGTTTACTTTTTTTGAGTCTATAGTTAAACTATGATCATATCAGCGCTATTTTTAATACAACACTCTTGGTTTTTAGTTGATCCGACTTATCTAGTCTACATTTGTGATGTCAATCGACACTTTAAACAGACGGACGTGATAGTTTAAATGTGTAACTAATAATTCTTTTAAAAATTTTATATAAAAAACTATTTTTTGAAATATTTAATTTTTGATAAAAAAAATTGATAATTTTGATAGTATAAAATTGATAATTTTTTATAGTAAAAAAATCATAGAGCATATCTTTTATTAATAAATAATTCAAAAAAATAACATTGAAAATTCCTATTTACACAGCTCAAAAATAGCTAATATATCATTTTTTTTTTCTAAAAACTTTATAAGCAATTTAATAAAATAAATTTATGGCAAAAAATTAAGTTTTTTTTATTAAATTGATTAAATTTTAATAATTTAAATAATAATTAATTAATACTTATCTTTTAATCACAATAAATATCTTTTTCATCCTTTAATTTTTTTTCTTACTTCATAAAACCGGAATCTAAATTTTTTTTCATCAATTTGGAACTCTAAATTGAGGAATTTTGATGTAAAATTTTATTCACAATCTTGTATTTAACATGCTTTACATCCTGGTATTCTCGGCTTCCAACTCGCACATTGGACAAAAATCATAAAATTACGATTTTATCTTTTTATAGGTCTCCCTCGATAGCTTAGTGTCACAAGTTCGTATACTAATTTTTTGCTTTCTTTGAGTTTATAATTAAACTTTGGTTTATAATTAAACTTTGGTCGTATCAATGTTGTTTTGAATACAATATATTTGGTTTTCTGTATGCTAGATTTATTCGGTTTCAATTCGCGTGCATCGATCGATGCCTTAAACAATGGATGTAACAGTTTTAGACGTGCAATTATTAATTTTTTTTTTTTTAAATTCTATTGAAAGCTTTAAAAAAAATTAATTGTTGACCGTAAAAATTAATAATTGTTTACAACAAAAATGTTAATAAATATATATTAACTATAAAATCACATAATTTATTTTTTATTGATAAAAAAATTTAGAAAAAATGGCATAAAAACTTTTTTGTGTAAACAAATAAAAAATGGCTAAACTAATATGTTAAGTAATTTTTCTAAAAAATTTTATAAGAAATTTAATAAAAATTTGTAGCAAAAGAAATTAAGGTTTTTTTCTTTTAATTTACATGGATGAGTTTGTCACTCCAAATTACTTATCAAATGAATTTGGCTGTTCTATTTGTTATTAGAACAACAACAATAAAAGGAGAATTGTTAATTCAATATTCAAAATAAGAGAAATAGAAAAACTATATGAGGCCTGTGTTCCATACAGTTTCCTTAAGACAAATTCGCCTCCTTCACTGGTGTTAAGGATAACCCGGGTTTGTCTCTTAGGATACAATAGATTTCAAGTAGTTATTGAACATACAACACCTACATATAGTGAATTTTGAACTTGTCACACTCTCTATCACTTGAGAAGAAGAAGAAAAGAAAGAAAAAAACTCTTCAACAAGAATCAAAATAAACTCTCCCAAAAACTCTTGAAAATTCAAGCCAAAACCACCTATTTATACTAGATGGAGGAGACATGGGATTAATTGTGATCAATTTCCTTTAAATGTTGCCGATAATGCCTTTGTAACTCTCAAATAATAGTAAAATTAATCTTTGAAATATCAGAAATTGAAATTCCAAAAAACATGAAGCTCAAAAGACCATTCTGAAACATAATTCACACGGGCATGTGGATCGGATTTACCTTGCACACATTGCAGGCACAACGATACGGCCGTATGGATCCACACGGGCATGTCAGTGGCCTGGCCATATGGATCCACATGAGAGTTTTGAATCCATACGACCGTATGGATCCACACAGGCGTGGTAGACTGCCGGCCGTGTGGATCAACACAGGAGTGTTGCCAAATTTTTCCAGAAATAAAAAATAATTTGTAAAAATTGGGCTTGTTCAGGACCATGAGATTTTGGGCTGACATTCGTATACGCAGATCGCGGACCCACACATTGGCCTGTCTCTAGCCATGGATTTGCACCCCCCTGCACCTGAGCGCGCGAGAGAGAGCCTTCCATTCTACTTTTCTTACCCATGTAAGAA